>JAJPUD010010426.1:21784-55931 GCA_023553655.1 Myrmecobius fasciatus
ATATATGATGATCAGTTCTAATGGACACGACTCTCTTCAACAATGAAGTGTTTCAAACCAGTTCCAATTGTTCAGTGAAGAAAGCCATATACACCCAGAGAAAGGGATGTGGAATGTGGACCACAACATAATATTTTGATGCTCTCTATTGATGTTTGCTTGCATTGTGTTTCCTTTCTTTGATTTTTTTTCTTGTAGATATGATTTTTCTTGCACAACAATGATGTGTGGAAATATGTATACATATATTCGATTTGCCAAGTATTTTAACATAGTTAACATGTACTGGATTTCCTGCCATCTAGGGGAGGGGTGGGGATTAAGGGGGAAAAATTTATAACAGAAAGCTTTGTACGGGTCAATGTTGAAGAATTACTCATACATATGTTTTGCAAATAAAAAGTTTTAATAAAAAAAAAGAAAAAGAAAAATCTAGCTTTCTCTCCATTTCCTTCCTCTCTTGTCCCCCATTGAAAAAAGAAAGAAAATCAAAATTCTTGTAACAAAAATATGAATAGTAAAAAAAATAAAATTTTGCAATGGGCTACATCCAATGTATCTTTACTTTTTTACAACTATATATATATATATATTTATATATCTTTACATTATATATATATATCCTTCATCTTTTATGTGTATCTTTACATATATAACACACATCTCAATATGTACTCTGAATCAATCATCTTTCTGTCATCTTTCAGGATGTAGGTAAATTTTTTAATGAATCATCTGGAATCAAGGTTATTAATTAAATTTATTTAGTCTTTCAAAGTTGTTGAAACACGTTTCTAGACATGGCTCATGTAAGAATTTATTTTACTTAATGATATCATTACAAAGTTTTTGTTTTTATTTTTTGTTATTTATGAGGAAAGAAGTGTTAGGGAAGGAAAGTGAATGCTTGCTAACTGAAAAATAAAAATTAATGATTAAAATAAAAGCATGTTTATTCATTATTTTCACATGTGGATAAGAATTTTTCTTGGAAAAAGTGTGGCTGAATGAAGGTTATGTTGATGTACCTGCAAAAAAATTTTATCTGTTAGGTTGATTATTCATTAATATTTCGCTTTAACAAAATTTTTTACCTCTATAATCCTTAATATTGGAAATTCCTTTCTGTTCTTTATGTCACCATTATGTGGAATAATCAGACCCCCAGTTCAAAATGACTACTCAGAGATCTCTCAAAATGAAGATTAGAAGTTTTATTAGAATATCTTGAGAAGTGGGCAGTGCCTCCCCCAGGGGAGCTGGAGAAGGGAGGCCAATTTACAGATGTAGGTAACAGGATTATATAGTCCAGATCGCAGAAGCACCCCTTTCTTTAACCCACCCAACCCCCTAGTTAATCTTTAAAGTCATCAGCCAATTCAATATTTGTCTTTGGTATACAGATGGGCCTTTGTGGAGCCATGGTCTTAGTTAAGCAATAAATCTTTCTAATACCTTTGCTGGGTACGTTACTAAGAAAAAGGGTCAATTAAGTACAAGGGTTAAATATCCCTAAACTACTAAACCATTCATCAGGATGATCTGGTCTCTTTTTAGGTATTACCTTTTATGAGAACCACTTGAACAACGGGTCAAAAAGGGTTATCTCAAACATTTCTGCTGGAAGAACAATCTTGCCCTTCTCCCAGAGCTCAGTAATTAAACAGAGCATGAACTATCCAAGATTATTATTCTGAGAAGTCCTCAGTTTACCATTTCATTCACCATCATGCTTGTGTTCTACTTCTTGTTTCATGATCAAGAACTCTGAAATTCCTTTATTTGGTCATAACTTGCTTTCCTTTCTCTCCCCTCTATTCTTTGTTCTTGTAATGACCTCTAATCACTTCATCCCTCACTGCTCCTCCTGTGTCATCCTCTATACTCTGGTTTCCCTATCATACCCTTCCTAATCTTCAACCTATAACTGTTTAAAGATATAATATTTTCTTTACTTGAATACTTTGCCTCCTCTTCTTTTCATTGCTTATGCCTTTGTAAATCTCAGTTTTGGATTACTTTGAGTCATATACAGTTGAATGGTGCCAGGAGAATCACTGAATCATGCTAATGAGGTATAGAGCAATCTTATTTTATCTAATGTAAAATGAGGAAAAGCGTTGGCATTAAATTTAGAGCATTTGGATTCAAATTTCACCTCCAATGCTAATTACAACGTGACCTTGAACAAATTCCCTAATATACCTGGTCCTCAATTTCTTCATGTGTAAAATGAGAATTTGGACTAAATGGCTTTTGAGGTCCTTCCCAGCTCTAGTAGGGAGCTAATTAGTGCAGTGGATAGAATGTCAGACTTGGAATTAGAGTTCAAATAAGACTTCAAACACTTAGTTGTATGATCCTGGTCAAGTCACTTAATCCTGTTTGCCTCAACTTCCTCATCTATAAAATAATGTGGAGAAGGAAATAGCAAACTATTACAGTATCTCTGCTGAGAAAACCCCAAATGGGAAGTTATTGATAATGAGAGTTACTAGAAAGAAAAATGAAAAGAAAGAAAAGAAAAGGTGTTCAGGGAGCATGAACTCCCTTTTCTTTACTAAATTACATCTCCTTGATATTGTGATCCCTCTTCTCTTGCTTCACTTTCTCTTAGTGACTTCATAATTCCCTGAGGTGAAGTATCATTTCTATGTAGATGACTTACAGGTCTATATAATATAAATCCTGCCTTAGCTTCATCCTAAGCTTTAGTCCCATATAACTTTTTAAAATTGAAATGTCCCCATGATATCTAAACTTGGCTATCTAAAACATAATTCATCTACTATCCTCTGTTTCTAATTTCATTTTTTATGAGACCAACAGCTTTCTTATAATCATTCATCTTTGAAACCCAAAGTCATTCTTTTTTATTTCTTACCCATCAGATATAATCAACTTCCAAGTCTTTTCAATTATGTCTCCACTGTGACTCTTAAATGTATTCCCTTGTATCTCTGCATATGGTGACAACCCAGGTTTAGGCCCTTAATAACTCTCACTTGGACAATTGTACTAAGTCCCTGATTGATCTTCCTGCCCCCAGCCCCTTCTCCCTTCACAGTTACCAAAGTGATACACTTCATCATATGTCTGACCATATCAACTACCTTGCTCAGACAAAAGTCCAGTGACTTTATCTTGCTTATAGGACAAAATATAAAATCTATTTTCTATTTAAGCCCTTTCAAATCTAGCTCTGGTCTATTGTTCTAGTTTAGTGAAAAATATTCACCTTAAAGTACTCTACTATTCAGTCAAATTGATCTATGTTTTGTTCCCCAGATACAAAATTTGGCCATTCATCTCCCTGTATTTTTCACAGGTTGTCCCCCATGCCTTCAGCTCCATCACTAGAATAAAGTTTATCCTGATTCTCCCAGTTGCTAATACTCTTCTACCAATACCCTCAATTACTTTGTATTTGTATAGATCTCTTATTCACCCATTTATATGTATTATCTCTCTTTGCAATCCCACCATCCACCTACCTCTCTAGAAATACAAGTTGCTTGAGGATAAGGGCGGTGATGTTTTTATATCTCCAAGGACATTTTGCCCCCAGAACCTGGTATAGTGCCTAGAACAAGGTAGTTATTTAATAAGTCATTGAATGAAAGGATAAATGAATGAATGGGTTTCAGAATGGAATAGATCCTTATTTTTGAACCAGCACTTTATCACTTTGTAGATCATGCTGTTGAAACACTTAATTAAAAAAGTTTGCTCCAAACTAGGCAATAACTTTAGCAATTTAGTGTTTGATAAACCCAAAGACCCCAGCTTTTGGGATAAGTACTCACTATTCGGCAAAAACTGCTGGGAAAATTGGAAACTAGTGTGGAAGAAATTAGGGCTTGAACCACACCTAACACCACATACCCAGATAAGATCTAAATGGGTTCATGATCTAGATATAAAGAGTGATATTGTAAGCAAATTAGAGGAACATAGGATAGTTTACCTCTCAGACCTGTGGAGATGGAATAAATTTATGTCCAAAAAAGATCTGGAACTCTTAATTGAACACCAGATAGATAGTTTTGATTATATTAAGTTAAAAAGTTTCTGTACAAACAAAAATAATGCAGACAAGATTAGGAGGGAAGCAATAAATTGGGAAATCATCTTTACATTTAAGAGTTCTGAAAAAAGGCCTCATTTCTAAAATACATAGAGAATTGTCTCATATTTATAAGAATTCAAGTCACTCTTCAAAAGATAAATGGTCAAGGGATATGAACAGACAATTTTCAGATGATAAAATTAAAACCATTTCTAGTTATATGAAAAGGTGCTCCAAATCACTATTGATCAGAGAAATGCAAATTAAGACAACTCTGAGGTACCACTACACACCTGTCAGATTGGCTAAGATGACAGGAAAAGATAATTATGAATGTTGGAGGGGATGTGGGAAAACCGGGACACTAATACATTGTTGGTAGAACTGTGAATGGATCCAGCCATTCTGGAGAGCAATTTGGAGCTATGCTCAAAAAGTTATCAATCTGTGTATACCCTTTGACCCAGCAACGTTTCTATTGGGCCTATATCCCAAAAAGATCTTAAAGGAGGGAAAGGGACCACATGTGCAAGAATGTTTGTGGCAGCCCTTTTTGTAGTGGCTAGAAACTGGAAACTGAATGGATGCCCATCAATTGGAGAGTGGCTGAATAAATTATGGTATATGAATGTTATGGAATATTATTGTTCTGTAAGAAACAACCAGCAACATGATTTCAGAGAGGCCTGGAGAGACTTGCATGAACTGATGTGGAGTGAAACAAGCAGAACCAGGAGATCATTATACACAGCCACAACAATATTATATAATGATCAATTCTGACGGACACGGCTCTCTTCAACAATGAAATGTCTCAAACCAGTTCAATTGTTCAGTGAAGAAAGCCATATACACACACAGAGAGGGATATGAAATGTGGACCACAACATAGCATTTTCATGATCTCTATCAATGTTTGTTTGCATTGGGTTTCCTTTCTCAGATATTTTTTGTTCATGTAGATATGATTGTTCTTGCACAGCAAGAGAAGTATGAAAATATGTATACATATATTTGACTTGTCAAGTATTTTAATATAATTAACATGAAGTGGACTTCCTGCCATCTAGGAGGGGAGGGGACTAGGGGCAAAATCTGTAATGGAAAGCTTTGTAAGGGTCAATGTTGAGGAACTACCCATACATAGGTTATGCAAATAAAAAGCTTTAATAAAAATAAATAAATAAATAAATAAATAAATAAACAAACAAACAAACAAATAAATAAATAAATAAAAAGTTTGCTCCACTCCAAACTGGCTTTGATTTTCAATTTGTTTAAGAAATTCTTTTTCAAAATAATACATCAGCCTAGCTCTGGATGAAGTATCACCAATTATAATTAAAAGTACATTTTATTTATGCCTTTATATCACAGTCATTTAATCTTCAGCGTTAGCCCTAAAATGGACTCTCCCAAAATTCATCAAAAACCACCAATCCAGTAACCCTATGTAGACAAATATTTATATCTTGATATTCTCCCGTTTTCCTTGTAAAGAAGAGGATGTGTTTTATTATATGTTCTTTGGGACTTCATTAGTATTATCTGAATTCTAAATTTAGTAAGCTTTGGATTGACTCTGAGCAAGTCATTTAATCCTTTGCCTTGATGTCCGTTTGTAAAATGAGGTAGAGAAGGATATGGCAAACCCATTCAAGTATCTTTGCCAAGAAAACACCAAAATGGATAATGAATAGTGAGACACAACTGAATAACAACAAAACACTAGATGGAGATTCCTCCTCATGACCCATGATGTATCTTAAAACCCTGTTTCTATGATGCCACAAAAGTCATGTGACAAAGTTACCTGGTCCAATACAATATAAAAACATGTATCAAACATCTCCTCCATTCAAGACAGTAACCACTGGGGTAGCAAAGACAATACTAAAAACAATCCCTTTCAAAGATCTTCCAATCAATGATTTAACTTGTTTTCCAAGCATTGGAATAGCAACATCATCACATTGTCTTCTTGTGTAGTTTCTGGGGGTAAGTTTCATCCATCCGGTTGCAGTATTCTTTCTTGTTCCACTCACACTTATAACATGCAACATTTTCAAGGAAAAATGATTGTCCAAGAATAAAAAGATTTCCACTGTTGGGGCTTCTGACAGAGCCTGTAGGTCTGAGGAGAAGGCATGAAGTGCTTTCATTGCAGTTTCAATGGGGTTTCTTCAAGTAATTACTTGTTCATGTTGAATACTGGAGTGTAGCCCAGGCAGAATTAATTTACAGAATTACAAATTATGCACATCACTGCTAGAGCAATTACTTCTCTATTATGCACCTCATTTCTTAAAATTTCATTATTTTACTACAAAAAATAGACTTTATACAATAGCTAGCAACATGCCATATTTTGAAGCAGGTTAATGAGATATCAATTAAACATTATAATATATAAATAGCATTAATAGGATAACTATCTTCCCTCAATAGAACAAAGTAGAGGAATGGATTCTCTGGAGCCTTAGGTAGTTTTTGCTGACGTATATGGAAGTTAAGTTATGGTATCATGGTGGAAAAATTACAAAAAATGTTCTTTTTGAGAATCTATAATGAACATAGTTGGATCAGCATTTCTAAGCTCCTAAGAGTAAACCTGTTTTTGATAATGAGAACAGGCACCTAGAGCTTTGGCAAATATTATTAGCTTTTAATTTTCTCCCTCCCTCTGTAACCTGATTACATTAAGCAGCAATAATAATGTAAACATGAAAAAGAGAAGTTTAAAAGCATTATGATGATTTCAAAATTCAAGCTCAGGCAAAAGAATGTCAATGTATCTGCTATTTTCCTGGAATTCCTTTATTTATTTTGCAGATTTTGCTGTTTGGTGTGGCCCAGAAGCTTTAAAAAGAAATGTATAATGAAACATCTCCTCCTCCTCCCTTGCCAAGGTGGGAATTCCACATGATACACTGAATATAGTCAAGGTTTTTTTTTTTCAATATATTGATCAGTCCTGCTGATATTTTCCCCCTCTTCTTTCCTTTTTTTTTTTCTTTTTAAGGTATTCTTTGTCTTATAGGATAGTTCTCTGAGAAAAAAAGACAGGAATGAAGGGGATATTTAGAGATAGTAAAATCAAAAGATATTAATATAATGTATTTTTGTACAAAAACAGTCTAGAAGAAGGCTGATATAAGGACTTTGGGGATGGGGAAGCCTTATCATGTGCCAGTATACTAGAAATTGATGAAAAAAGAATGATACATTTATGTAATATTTTATTGTAATAAATGGGCAGCTAGATGGATTAGATCTGGAGTCAGAAAGTTTCATCTTCCTGAGTCCAAATCTGGCTTCAGCCACTTACTAGTTTTGTGGATGTCACTTAATCCTATTTGTCTCATTTTCCTCATTTATAAAATGTTCTGGAGAAGGAAATGACAAACCACTCCAGTATCTTTGCCAAGAAAATGCCAATTGGGATCACAAAAGAATCAGAAATAACTAAAATTTCTCAATAACAATAATAAAATTGATAGGGTTGGGTTAAATGTTTTGATATGAATGGGAAAAGAGAGACAGACAGACAGACAGACAAAGGCAAGGTGACCTATACAGACACAGACAAAAAGACACAGAAAGAGAAATAAACAGAGGCAGAGAAATAGAGAGGACATAGAAAGAAACAGAGGCAGAGACAGATATAGAAAAAGGCAGAGTGATAAGAGACAGAAACCAGAGACAAAGACAGTAAAGAATGAAATAAATAAATAAATGAAAAGACTCCAAAGTCTATATAGCCTGCTGTGATCCTAACAATTTCAGAAGACACAAAAGGTAAGCTATTTCCACAGTTGAGCAAAGATTTTGTTTGTTTGTTTTTAATAGCCCCAAATCACTAAGGTTCATCTGAAGATCCCTTAGAATTCTGTTGTCAGTAATGTGGGATTTACCCACGTGACAGCAAAAGCAGTCCCACAGCAGGGAACCCTGAAGTTCAAGAGTAGGTTTAACAAGATAAAAACTCTGCACCTTGTCAGTTAGAATTATATTCAGCAATCAGGAGCTGTCAGCAAATCCAGTTGTCGAAGCTAAGGAGTCCTAGGGAAAGAATTGAACTAAATTCAGTAAACATTTTCTTAGGATTTATTATATGTGAGGTACTGAAGATACAAATTAGTATTTGCCCTCAGAAAATTTATATTCTACTGGGTATAGGGCACACTGGAAGCCACCTTGCTCCAAGCACATCTGGACACATCTATTATAGAATAAAATTACCCAAATTTTATTATAAGTCCTGGGTATCCAAATACAAAATTTGAGGCAGCCTTGCCTTTAAGGAATTTATATTCTAATAGTAAAAGACAACAAATACAAAAGAATAGTGACTTGAAAATTAATTATGTGATTTGGTTCCATGGAAGGCTAGTACAGATTATTGCATTCCAAAGAATATCATCATCACTATTATCTCTTCCTCCTCATGTCTAGGACTTCTTTCAGCTTAGTTTGTGACTTGTTCAAATAATATAAGATTCCATCATAATCACATACCACAATTTGTTCAACCATTCCCAAATTGATGAGCATTCCTTCAATTTGCAATTTTTTGACACCAGAAAAGAGTTGCAATAAATATTTTTGTACATATAGTTACTGTGTGTGTGTGTGTGTGTGTGTGTTTAATTTCTTTTAGGATAGAGACCTAGTAGTGGTACTATAGGTCAATGGGTATGCCTTTTGGGCATAGTACCAAATTTCAAATTTAACCAGAATGTGTAAATGAGTTCGTAAGTCCACCACCTTAATATCTCATTTTCCCCACATCCTCTTTACTATTTGTCATTTTCCTTTTCTATCCTATTAATCAATCTAATAACTATGAAATACTTCAGAATTGTTTTATTTTGCATTTCTATAATCAATAGTGAGTTAGCATTTTTAATATGGCTTTAGATAGCTTTGCTTCATCTGAAAACTATTCCTATCTTTTGGTCTTTTATAAATTGGGGAATGGTTCTTATTTTTATAAATTTGACTCAGTTCTCTAAGTATTTGAAAAATGAGGCACTTATCAGAGAAACTTGCTTCAAATTTTTTTTCGCATTTACTTCTGTTAACTTCATCCTATTTTCATCCCTATTTATTTTACTTTCTCTCTTCTTTTATCCTATCTCTCCTCAAAAGTGTTTTGCTTCTGCCTACCCTCTTTCCCAATCTGCCCTTCCTTCTATCACCCCCTTTCATCTTTTATGCTAATCCTCTTCTACTTTCCTGTAAGATAGTTTGTGACTTGTTTACATTCCTATATGGGAAGGTGGTACTTTCTCACTACTAGGGCAGCTAGAAGGAGTTTTCTACAACTAAATGAGTATGTATGTCCTTTTCTCTTTGAGCCAATTCAGATGAGAATAGGATTCATTCCTCCCTCTACCTTCCCCTCTATTATAAAAGTTTTTTTCATGCCTCTTTTATATGAGTTAATTTACCCAATTCAGACTTTTTCTTTAGCTTTCTCATAGTCCATTCTTGTCTCCCCCTTAATTTTATTTTTCTTATGGCCTTTTAAAAAAATTTTTTTTTGCTGAGGCAATTGAGGTTAAGTGACTTGCCCAGGGTCACACAGCTAGGGAATGTTAAGTGTCTGAGACCAGATTTGAACTCAGGTCTTCCTGACTTCAGGGCTGGTGCTCTATCCACTGCACCACCTGACTGCCCCCACCCTTAATTTTATTTTTAAAGATATTGTCCCTTCATATTCAACTCACACTTATGTGCTCTATCTACTCCTTCTAGCTACCCTAGTAATGAGAAAGTACCACCTTCCCATATAGGAATGTAAACAATTGAATCTTATTAAGTCCCTTATTATTTCTCTTTCCTACTTACTTTTTTATGTTTGACTCTTGTATTTACAAGACAGATTTTCTATTCATCTTTTATCTTTTCATGCTTGAAAGTCCTCTATTTTATTGAATATGTATTTTTCCCTTTTGAAGGATTATACTCAGTTTTGCTGGGTAGGTGATCCTTGGTTATAATCCTACGTATTTCATCCTCCAGAATATCATATTCCAAGCATTCTGATTCTTTAATATAGAAGTCGCCAAATCTTGTGTTATCCTGATTTCTTATCCTGACTATGACTCCATGATACTTGAATTTTTTTTTTCTGTTTATTTGCAGTAACTTCTTCTTGACCTGGAAGCTCTAGAATTTGGTTACAATATTTCTGGAAGTTTTCATTTTGGGGACTTTTTTTCAGGACGTGATTTGGAGATTCTTTTAATTTCTATTTTATCATTGGTTTTTGAATACCAAGGCAATTTTCCTTGGTTATTTCTTGAAAAATGACATCAAGGCTCTTTTTAAGTTTTATCTTTTGTCATAACTTCAAGGTAATGCAATAATTTTTAAGTTATTTCTCCTGGATCTATTTTTAGGTCAGTTGTTTTCCAAAATGAGATATTAGACATTGTCATTTATTTCGTCATTCTGTTAGTTTTGTTCTATTGTTTCTTGAGTTTTCAAATAGTCATTAATTTCCATTTGTTCAATTCTAATTTTTAAAAAAAATATTTTCTTTAATGAGATTTTGTGCCTCTCTTTCCATTTGGCCATTTCTTCTTTTGAAGGAGTTCTTCTCATTGGTATTTTGTACTTCTTTTACCATTTGATCTAGTCTAATTTTTAAAGTTTTATGTTCTTAAGATTTTTTGCATGTGTCTCTTTACCAAACTGAGGACTTGTTTTTCATTATTTTCTTGTTTCACTTCCATTACTCTCCTTAATTTTTCCTCTACCTTTTGTATTTGATTTTCAAAACTCTTTTTGAGTTCTTCCATAGCCTGAGACCAATTCATATTTTTTTGGAAGGTTTTGGATCTAGGAACTTTTTTTTTTTTTGCAGAGGCAATTGAAGTTAAGTGACTTGCCCAAGGTCACACAGCTAGAAAACGTTAAGTGTCTGAGACCAGCTTTGAACTCAGGTCCTCCTGACTTCAGGGCTGGCACTTTACCGACTGCGCCACCTAGCTGCCCCTGGATGTAAGGAATTTTGACTTTATTACTTTCTTCTGAGTCTGTGTTTTTTTTCTTCCTTGTCACCATAATAACTTTCTATGGAAAATGATTGCTATTTTTTAATTTTTAATTCTTTGTTAAAGTAGACTTCTGTAAATAAAAGACATATTTGGTTTCACAGAGAAACTTGTCCCACTTTAAAGGGAAGTGGGAGGGAAAGGAGGAAAAGAAAGGGAAAGACTAATAGAAGGGAAAATAGAAGAATTAGGGGAAAAGGGTAAAAAGAGGGAGGGGCTCTAAAGGGGGGAGTACTGTTTGAGGGAGATGGTCATCAAAAGCAAAATACTGGGGAGGGTGGAAGGGAGAAAGGGAAAAGGAAAGAGAAAATCATAACTTTGGGTAAATAAGATTCCAGGAAATACAGAATTAATTATTTTAACTGTGAATGTGAATTGAATGAACTTTCCCATAAAGCAGAATCGGATAACAAACTGGATTAAAAGCCAGAATCCTACAATATTTTGTTTACAAGAAACACATCTAAAGCATAGAGATACAGAGTGAAGGTAAAGGGGTGGAGCAGAATCTATTATGCTTCAAGTGAATAAAAAAACAGGGGTAGCAATCATGATCTAATTTTAAAAGATAAGGAAGGAAATTATATTTTACTAAAGGGTACCATAGATAATGAATCAATATCAATACTAAACATATATGCATCAAGTGATATAGCAAGGAAATTCCTAGAGGAAAAGTTAAGAAAGATGCAAGAAGAAATAGACAACAAAACTAAACTAATGGGGGATCTCAAACTTGCTCTCACAGAGTTAGATAAATCAAACCACAAAATAAATAAGAAAGAAGTTAAGGAGGTAAACAAAATGTTAGAAAAGTTAGGTATGATAGATCTTTGGAGAAAATTGAATGGAGACAGAAAAGAGTTTACTTTTTTCTCAGCAGTTCATGGAACTTATACAAAAACTGAATGTGTGTTAAGGCATAAAACCCTCAAAATCAAATGCAGAAAGGCAGAAATAGTAAATGCATTTTTTTCAGGTCAAGATGCAATAAAAATCACATGCAATATAAGGCTAGGAGAAAACAGATGAAAAATTAATTGGGAAGTAAATAATCTAATCCTAAAGAATGAATGGGTAAAACAGCAAATCATAGACACAATCAATAATTATTTCAGGAGAATGACAATAATGAGATAACATACCAAAATTTATGGGATACAGCCAAAGTGGTTATTGAGGAAACCAAATTATCACTCTTTGCAGATGATATGATGGTATACTTAGAGAACTGTAGAGACTTAACTAAAAAACTACTAAAAACAATTCATAACTTTAGCAAAGTTGCAGGATACAAAATAAATCCGCATAAATCAGCAGCATTTTTATATATTACCAACAAAGTTCAGCAGCAAGAGATACAAAAAGAAATTCCATTCAAAATAACTATTGATAGTATCAAATATATGGGAATTTATATGCCAAGGTAATGTCAGGAACTATAGGAAGTAAACTACAAAACACTTTCCACACAAATAAAATCAGACCTAATCAATTGGAAAAACATCAAGTGCTCATGTGTAGGCCAAGCAAATATAATAAAAATGACAATACTACCTAAATTAATTTACTTATTTAGTGCCATCAAACTCCCAATACATTATTTTACAGATCTAGAAAAAATAGTAGCAAAGTTCATCTGGAAGAACAAAAGGTCAAGAATTTCAAGGGAATTAATGAAAAAAAAATGCTGATGAAGGTGGCTTAGCTGTATCAGATCTAAAACTATATTATAAAGAAGTGGTCCTCAAAACCATTTGGGACTGGTTAAGAAACAGAGTAGTAGATCAGTGGAATAGCATAGGATCACAGGACAAAATAGGCAATAACTATAACAATCTAGTGTTTGACAAAGCCACAGACCCCAGCTTTTGGGATAAAAACTCACTATTTGACAAAAACTGCTGGGAAAATTGGAAACTAGTATGGAAGGAATTAGGGCTTGACCCACACCTAATACCACATACCAAGATAAGATTAAATGGGTTCAAGATATTATAAGCAAATTAGAGGAAGACAGGGTACTTTACCTCTCAGATCTGTTTAGAAGGCAGGAATTTTTTGTCCAAAGAAGAACTGGAACTCTTAACTGAGTATCAGATAGATAATTTTGATTAATTTAAGTTTTTGTACAAACAAAACTAATGCAGACAAGATTAGGAGGGAAGAAATAAATTGGGAAATCTTCATTTCATTTAAGGGTTCTGATAAAGGTATCACTTCTAAAATATGTAGAGAATTGACTCACAAGGATTCAAGCCATTCTCCAATCAATAAATAGTCAAAGGATATGAACAGATATTTTTCTTTTTTTAAAATTTTATTTGCATAACATATGTGTGGGTAATTCTTCAACAATAACCCTTACATAGCTTTCCGTTACAAATTTTTCCCCCCAACTCCCCACCCCTCCCCTAGATGGCGGGATATCCACTACATGTTAATTATGTTAAAATATTGGCAAATCGAACATATGTATACATATTTCCAAACTTATCATTGTTGTGCAAGAAAAATCTTATCTACACAAACAATATATCAGATAAAGGAAACACAATGTAAGCAAACATCAATCAAGGAGTATGAGAATGTTATGTTATGGTCCCCATTTCACATCCCTCTCTCTGGGTGTATATGGCTTTCTTCAGTGAACAATTGGAGGTGGTTTGAAACATTTCATTGTTGAAGAGAGCCATGTCCATCAGAATTGATCGTCATATAGTACTGTTGTTGCCGTGTATAATGATCTCCTGGTTCTGCTCATTTCACTCAGCATCAGTTCATGTAAGTCTCTCCAGGCCTCTCTGAAATCGTCCTGCTGGTCGTTTCTTACAGAGCAATAATATTCCATAATATTCATATACCATAATTTATTCAGCCATTCTCCAATTGAAGGGCATCCATTCAACTTCCAGTTTCCAGCCACTACAAAAAGGGCTGACATAAACACTCCTGCACACGTGGGGCCCCTTCCTTCCTTTATGATTTCCTTGGGATATAAGCCCAATAGAAATGCTGCTGGGTCAAAGGGTATGCACAGCCTGACAACTTTTTGAGCATAGCTCCAAATTTGAACAGATATTTTTCAAATGAAGAAATTAAAACTATCTCTAGTCATATGAAAAGTTGCTCCAAATAACTATTGATCAGGGGAGTGCAAATTAAGACAACTCTTAGATACCACTACACACCTGTCAGATTGGCTAAGATGACAGGAAAAGATAATTATGAATGTTGGAGGGGATGTGGGAAAACCGGGACACTGATACATTGTTGGTGGAACTGTGAACGGATCCAACCATTCTGGACAGCAATTTGGAACTAGGCTCAAAAAATTATCATGCTGTGCATACCCTTTGACCCAGCTGTGTTTCGATTGGTCACATATTCCAAAGAGATCTTAAAGGAAGGAAAGGGACCCACATGTGCAAGAATGTTTGTGGCAGCCCTTTTTGTAATGGCTACAAACTGGAAACTGAATGGATGCCCATCAATTGGAGAATGGCTGAATAAATTATGGTATACGAATGTTATGGAATATTATTGTCCTGTAAGAAACGACCAGCAGGATGATTTCCAGATCTTTTTGGGATATAGACCCAATAGAAACACTGCTGGGTCAAAGGGTATGCACAGTTTGATAATTTTTTGAGCCTAGTTCCAAATTGCTCTCCAGAATGGTTGGATCCATTCACAGTTCCACCAACAATGTATCAGTGTCCCAGTTTGATTTGTCATATATTTTAACATAATTAACATGCATTAGACTACCTGTATCTAGGAGAGGGAGTAGAACAGAAGGAGGGAAAAATATGTAACAGAAGGCTTTGCAAGGGTCAGTGTTAAAAAATTACCCATTTATATGTTTTGCAAATAAAAAGCTTTAATAAAAAAAAATTAAAATAAAACAAAGTAGACCTCTGCTTCCGGGATGGAGGGCACATTGTCTCAGATTTCAGGGGTTCTGTGCAGTTCTTTTCAGAAATACTTCTAGGGACCTATAAGTTTTCATTTCTTTCCATGTGATACAATATGAGGAGAGGTGTTTCCTACTCTCCTGTCCTGTGCTCTGCTCTGTGAGCAACCACAAGCACTATTTTTTGCCTTGGAACTCTGGTGAGGGTCCCTTCTCTAATGTACTACAAATTCTAATAAGCTAGTACTCCTTTTTCCTCTTGATTGCCACCCAGGATTGTGATCCAGATCTGAGTATGAAGGAAAGCAATAGAGTCCTGCCTCTGGGCTAACAATGATTCTTTTGGCAAAGACTCCTTATTGTCTGTGGGCTGAGAGATTTAGACACAGCTTATAACACTGCTGATTCAATAGCTCCCAAAGCCTGATCTTGGTTTTCTTGGTGTGAGTCTGTGCTGGACTATGCTCTATTCTCCCTAGATGTGACTGACCTTTCCTGATCACCTTCTAAGTTGTCTTTGGCTGTAAAATTATTTCACCCCATCCTTTTATGGGTTCTGATTCCAGGAATTGTTTTATGGCATTATTTAAAAGTTTGGAGAGGTTTGGAAAAAAGCTTATGGCTAGTTGCTGCCTTTTCTCCACCATCTTATCTCTGTCCCTAGGAATTCTTTTTTGTACTGCCTTTCTAAACCCAAGACCAAAATCAGTGCCTTGCATATAATTATCTCATACAATGTCTCTTAGACTAAAATTGAAAAAACTGAAACTCAAACAGTAAATAGGAAGGAAACAAAATTTATTACCTACTATGTGTTAGGCACTGTACAAATAGTATCTTGTTTGATTCTCACAGCAACCTTAGAATGTAGATTAGTTGCTAGTCTTATCTGTATTTTTCAGTTGAGAAAACTAAGGTGGTGTTGATATTTGCAGAGTTGTTTTTCAGCTATATCCAACTCTTTATTACCTCATTTGGGATATTTTTGGCAAAGATACGAGGGTGGTTTGCCATTTTCTTTTTCACTTTATTTTGCAGATGAGCAAACTAAGGTAAATAGGGTTAAGTGACCTACCTAGGATCACATTGCTGATCAGTGTCTGAGGCCAGATTTCAACTCAGAAAAATGAATTTTCTTGATTCTAGGTGAGGAACTTTATCCACTGTACCATTTAGCTGCTGACTACACCACCTAATTGTTTCTAAGTAACTTGTTAATGATGTCCATAGAGCTAGTAAATGTCAGGGCAAAGTTTTCCTGATACCAAGGCCAAGAATTGCTTCACTGAATCATAATGGTAGGTTTGACATAGCTCTCTTTTCTTATAGGGACTCCCTGAGATTATTCCATGGTAAGAAAACCACCCCAGTTTTATTTGTGACATATAATTTCTGAGCACATGCCATCTTTCCAGGGAAATATTGTTCGTTTTAAGGACAGTTTTATTTTTCTTTTTGCTAAATTAATGACACTGTACCTATCCTATTGTAAAAGTATTTTAGGTTTATTATATTTCAGAGAGGATTAGTTGTCTCTTTTGGATAATGCACATTTCTAGTTCTGTCTTTAAGTTTGATCAAACAAACAAACAAGCAAAACCTCTTTGAGAGAGAAGAAATATCTATGCAAATTAAGACAACTCTGAGATACCACTACACACCTGTCAGATTGGCTAAGATGACAGGAAAAGATAATGACAAATGTTGGAGGGGATGTAGGAAAACTGGGACACTGATACATTGTTGGTGGAACTGTGAACGGATCCAACCATTCTGGAGAGCAATCTGGAACTATGCTCAAAAAGTGATCAAACTGTGCATACCATTTGACCCAGCAGGGTCTTATATCCTTTGGGATATAAGGGCTTATATCCCAAAGAGATCTTAAAGGAGGGAAAGGGACCCACATGTGCAAGAATGTTTGTGGCAGCCCTTTTTGTAGTGGCAAGAAACTGGAAACTGAAAGGATGCCCATCAATTGGAGAATGGCTGAATAAATTATGGTATATGAATGTCATGGAATATTATTGTTCTGTAAGAAACGACCAGCGGGACGATTTCAGAGAGGCCTGGAGAGACTCGCATGAACTGGTGTTGAGTGAAATCAGCAGAACCAGGAGAACATTATACACAGCAACAAGACTATACGATGATCAATTCTGATGGACATGGTTCTCTTCTACAATGATGTGATTCAAACCAGTTCCTATTGTTCAGGGATTAAGAGAGTCATATACATCCAGAGAGAGGCCTGAGGGAACTGAGTGTGAACCACAACAGAGCATTTTAACGCTTTCTGTGAATATTTCCCTGCATTTTGTTTTCTTTCTTAGGTTGTTTTTTTCTCTCTCTCTTTCTAGATCTGATGTTTCTTGTGCAGTAAGATAACTGTATAGATATGTATACATATATTGGATTTGTCATATAATTTAACATATTTAGCATGTATTAGATTACCTGTCATCTAGGGGTGGGAGCTAGGGGGAAGGAGGGGAAAAGCTTGGAAGAAAAAAAAAGTTTTGCAAAGGTTAATGTAGAAAAATCACTCATATATTTTGTAAATAAAAAGCTTTTAATAAAAAATACATAAATGTCAATTCTTATTGTGAAAGTTAGATATAAAGATAAGTAATATGACTTGCATTAGAATCCAGATACTCTGAATCCAAATCTGGTCTTCTTTGCATTGTACCACATAAATTTGTTTTCATCTCTTATAAAAAAAGAGAAGAAATATCTAAACTTATGTTAATGGCAATACTTTAAAAACATGACTAGATTTCTCCAACATTCCTGCATATCCCTATGTTTCTCACTTTAAAAAAAGCATCAGTTTTATGTAATTATATAGTCAAATCAAGTCAGCTCACCAAGCATACATAAAATGCTTTTAGCACAGCTAGCCACTGTGCTAAGCTCTAAAAAGCCAAAAATCAATTAATTCATTAAATTAAAAAGCCTCGTCCCTGCTCTTGAAAAATTCATAATATGTTAGAATGATAGAAATGATTGATAAATGATTCATTATTAGGGATGATAACTGATTGAGAATAAAAAAATACATGAGAGAAATAAATGATACATATATATATATGTAGAAAGAGAGAGAGAGAAAAAGAGAGAGAGAGAGAGAGAGAGAGAGAGAGAGAGAGAAAGAGAAGAAAAGGTCCCATGTGATCTTGCTTTGGATATTGGCATAGGATAATTAGAAAATAAAAATTTACCTTGAGAAAGAAATATCTTTGCTTTCTGAATGTAGTTATTGTATTGCTTTGAAAGGTTCCTCTTAGAGTATCTGAAGTTGTGCAATATTTACTGTCAACAAGCCAAGTTTTTTACATTCAGTTCATGAGTAAAGTTCTTTCTTTTGAGAAACTTTAAAATTCTAAACCAGCTGCAATTTTTATAAATTTCATTGCTTTCAGTTTTATGATAAAATCATACAATTAATGACTTATTAAATTTCAATATTAAGCCACTGAGAGAATGAGGAATCTTTTGAAATATTATAACGATATAAAAATGCCACATTTTCCTTCATATGCTATTAAGTGGAACTGATTTTATTGCTTCTGTTAAAATATATCCAACTATAAGAATTTTTTTATCATTGCATGAAAAAAATCTCCAAAAAATAGCTAATTGTATCATAAACCATATTTTCTTCACAAGCACCATAATGGTGTATTTCCTCTTAAATCTTTAGCATTCAAACTAATTTCAATTTGATGGTGCCACAGGCCTACTATACCCCATAGTTCCCAGTTTTATTTCACCAGTTCCAGGATTTGGCTTGCTGGCTCCCTCTACTGTTTCCTGAGTGCCACCACCTCTTCAATTAACCTGAGTTGCATGGAAAATTAATTCTATTAGTGACAAATAATCTAAATTTTCCCCATCTCTGTTGTCCTATTTCCTGAAAATAGCACTGAATTTTTATGCATTTTTAAATTTACCCTCTATTGTCTTTCAATAAGTCCTCCATAGAGATCTTAGCCCACATAACCAACATAGTCAACATAGGTCTTCCTCTATGTCTTTTGTACCCCACTATGTCTTTCAATATTTGAGGTTGATCCCTTTTATTACAAATATTTCTATCAATTACTTAGTCTCTTCTAATTTTTTTGCATTTATTTATATATGTAAATACTATAGATATGTATATGTATATATACACACATACAATACATATATAGTCTTCCTAAATATAAGGTAAGTTCATTCAAGGAATAAATTGTTTCTTTTTTCCTCTTTGTACATCTAATAGCTATCACAATGCCTCATACATAGTAGGCACTTGATAAATGCGTATTGATTGATTTGTTGATTGAATGGTTTTGAAGCACTGGAGTCATCCATCTAGCATCTCTCATACTCATTCTGTGACTAACCTATCCTTTGTTTGATTATGCAGAACAATCTATATTTAACTTAAAAATGTTCTATTTGCATCTTTTGTTTTTACATCATCTTCATTTCCTAATATATCCTTCTTCTCTCTGTTTTTCAGAAAACTATCACTTATAAAGTTAAAGAGAGAAACAGAAAGAGACAAAGAAAGACAAACAGAAAGAGACCAGAAAGACCAGAAAGACATATACAGAAATCTCTCTGCAAAGAGAGAGAGAGAGAGAGAGATAGAGAGAGAGAGAGAGAGACAGAGAGAGAGAGAGAGAGAGAGAGAGAGAGAGAGAACTGACCAACACATCAAAGAATCTGTTAAACAATATTTCATATGCATATTATAATGTATATTCATATTTACTGCTATAAAGAAGCAAGGGAATTGCTTTTTCATGAAGCTCTTCTTTAAGATCATGGTTGGTCATTTTTATTTCATAGAATTAATTTTTGATTATTTGGCTTTTTGTTGTTATTGTTATTTACATTGTTGTAGTCATAGTGTATGTCACTTTTGTAGTCCCCATCAATCTATATGTCTTCCCAGATTTCTTGGCATGCAACATATTCATTGTTTTTTCTGCACAGTAATATTTCATTTCTTTCATTTTTACTTGGTTTCTTGCATTAAAGTCACAACTAAGAATATGCTGTAGTCTACTTAGATGCAACAAATGCCTTTCTCTTGCTCTTAGAATATTGTTATTTATTCATTTCAGTTGTGTCTGACTCTTCATGACCCAATCTGAGGCTTTCTTGGCAAAGATACTAGAGAGATTTGTAATTTCCTTCTCAATCTCAGATGAGGAAATTGAGGCAAACAGAGTGATTTGCCCAGGATGACATAGCTCTTAAGTGTCTGAGACTAGATTTGAACTCAGGAAGATTAGTTTTCCCAACTTCAAGCCTGACACTCTATCCACAATTCCACCTAGTTGCCCACTTTTGGGATAGCTTTCTGTTTTAATTCTGAGAACATGACATTCCATTATGTGCAGTCATATAAAATCAGGAAGAAACTATTTGTATTTTTAAAAATATGGGGAGCAACATATTATGCCATAGAGCAGTATGGGATTGTTGAAAATGTATAAATTTCCAAAAGAATCTAATGTGTGTCCTCTTACTAGTTAATTCTTAACCTGGTTCATTTTTCAGTACTTGTCTAGCTGTTGTTTTTTTTTTTTATTCATTCAGTTATATCTCATTCTTTGTGACCCCATGAACCAAAGCATACCAGGCTATTTTAATCTAGCTCCCAAGTTTATGTTCATTGTTTCCATGATACTATAATTCTCATCCTCTGCTGTTCCCCTTTCCTTTTGCCTTCAATCTCTCCCACCATCAGGATCTTTTCCAGTGAGTCCCAACTTGTCATTATGTGGCTATTCTAGGCATGTATTAGTGAATTAATTCAACATATACTATGGAAAAATCAATAGATCTGGATTACCCCAATCCATTTCTTCAAGGAAAGCTATAGTCTTTGACTTTGTGAAGAGCAGGCAAATAACAGATCATTACTCCTTCATTCTCTAATCTGCAAGAGATATATTGGTCTAGAATTAAATCTGTTTATTATATATCAGATATTTTCAGTTTAGGGATATGATGCTCTTTTAAAGTTCATTCTGAAAACCACTTTTCCTGGTGGTCCTAGATGGGAAGCAGTCCTTCTCTAAGCTGGTAGTACCTTTCCCATTAAACGGAATATATTAATGGGGGCTGCCATGTAGATAAAGCAACGACCCTTGAGTTGGGAAAAGTTGAGTTCAAATCCAGTCTCAGATAATAACTATTTGTGTGACCCTGGGTAAGCCACTTAACCTTGATTACTTCCTACCCTCACACAAAATGACAGATTGTCAGTAAAAAAAAAAAAAATCAAAGCAATCCGTAGAGCAGAAATTGAGAGAGGAGAGAAAATATAAAAATTAGTTTAAGTGACAGACAACAAGAATATAGGGGTTCTGTAACTCAGAATCGAGATGAAATATCAATTTATCCAAAGAGAAAAAGAGCCTCCCCTAAGAAGTTCACTCTTCGCAGTCTCTAGGGATTGCTAGATTTCCCCCACTTAAATTATTTATTTTAAAATTTTATTTATATTATTTTAACTGATGAAATTTTTGCATGCCCAAGAAATTCAAAGTCCCATGTCTTTCTTCTCCTCTCCTCTTCATTTCTCTTTGTTCTTCCTCTCTTTTCCTTTCTAGTTGAAGACTCTTCTGAAATCGAGTCACATCTCTCTCCAGATATAAAGAACAAAGCTGCTCAAGATCATCAATTTTTGATCCACTTGTGTTTTCTTTTTGATATCAGCTATATGTCTATGACTCCTCCATAATTCTCCAAAATCCATGTTTAGCTTTAATCTCTGAGTTTGAATCCTATATTTATTTCTAATCATATGTCCCACTGAACATCTCAAAAAGGTTTGACATTTTTAGTTGTCAAAAAATTTAATTGTCATAATTTAAATTTGATTTCCCACACACACCCTTCTCTCCCAAATTATCCAACTTGGCCTACTCATACTTAAAACTTAACTCTTTCCTCTTCCTAACAAAATTTAAA
Source organism: Myrmecobius fasciatus (assembly GCA_023553655.1). Taxonomy (NCBI): domain Eukaryota; kingdom Metazoa; phylum Chordata; class Mammalia; order Dasyuromorphia; family Myrmecobiidae; genus Myrmecobius; species Myrmecobius fasciatus. The sequence continues at coordinate 43,815 of JAJPUD010010426.1, forward strand.
AATAGCAATGAAAATAAATATAACTGGTATTTACATAATATTTCAAGATTTAAGATGTGCTTCACCCACAATAGCTCTGAAATGTAGATAACCTATTATTATTCTTACTTTACAGAATGGAAACTGAAGATCAATGAAGTTAAGTGTTTATCCCAAACAATCCAATGCAATGCACATTTATTAAGTACTTATTATCTGCAAAGCCATACAAATTGAATATCAATACCTATCATGGTGTCACTTCCCTGGTCAAAAACCTACATTGGTTCCTTATTGTCCCTAGAAAAAATATAACCCCCTTCGTTTGACATTTCATAATTTTCATAACTTGGGCTTATTTTAAATTACTCCCCTTTTCATGTGTTAGACTATTCTAGAATGCTGTAGCAGAGCTGATCAGCTTGTTATTACTCCAACTCAGCAATTTATTCCTTCTTTTGGGCTCTTGTATAAGCTGTTATTCATTACTCTTTTGATTACTTTTGATTTTTAGAATCTTTAGCTTCTTCAAGGCTTAGTTCAAGTCTTACCTTCTCTGGGACATATTTCTGTATTTTCCTATGTCTTTGTTAATTCAATAACACTTATTAAGCACCTTCTATGGTTCAAAGCACTGGACGAGCCAATGAGGATTCAGAAATAAAAATATTCCCTTTCCTGAAGGACTGATCTTATCTTGGTGTCTCCAGTGGCTACCACCGTGCCTTGTACATAGTAGGTACTTGATAAATGTTATTGAATTAAATTGTGCCTCTCACATTTCTTCATTCCTTGACCATATGCCTTGACCATACCATTATCTCTTAAACTACTATAACGCTCTCCTAACTGGTCTTTCTTCCTCTAGTGATTCCTTCCATCCTAGTACATCCTTCACACAACTAACAAAAGACTCTTCATAACACACATCACATCATCCTCTGCTACCAAACTGATAAAATATAAACATTTAACTTGGTATTCAAGTTCTTCCATGAGAGACAAGTTCTTCCATGAGGAATATGATTCAAATACCCATTCTGGCTCTAACCAGGTATGTGATCCTCAGTAAGTGACTTAACTGCTTTGGGCCTCAATTTCCTTATCTGTGAAATAAAGAAAATAGTACTTATATGAACTACCTTTCAGGATTATGTGAAAAGTGCTTTGTAAACATTAAAGTACCATAAGTTATTGTTGCTACTATAATTATGCAATATAATAATGTTATTATAGTACATTGTATAACTGTATTATGGATAATTATATTGCTTTTATTTTTATTTATAATAAATTTTTCACATTCCTGCAATGTCACTGTGTCACTGTTGTTCCTTTACATTAAATATTCAGATACGATAATATGATTAATTTTTGTAATTATTGTTGTTTCTACTGCTATTTGATTCCAATCTACCTTTCCACCTCTTGAACATTACTCTCCTTTGCATTTTATATTTTCTAGTCAAATTGTACTACTGTTCTTTCTTGATTTTGTTCTGTCTTTTTCTACCTTTGTGCACATGGCAAGCCTGTATTTTCTTTATGAAGCAAGCTCTCTCTGCCATATTATCTATGAAAATCCTCTAGCTCAAGTGACATCTCTTCTTTGAAAACTTCTTTGATTCCTGCCCTTTCCTTTTCCCCAAAATGGAAACGATCCCTTTCCATTGAATCTCTCTAGTGCTTTTATTGTTCAGTCATTTGGTTGTATCTGACTCTTTGTGACCCTCATGGACTACATAGCATATTAATGCTATGCATAGAATTTCCATGAATAAGATACTGGAGTGGTTTGTCATCTTCTTATCCAGTAGGTAAAAGAAAAGAGAGGTTAAGTGACTTTCCCAAGGTTACACAATTATTTCTGAGGTCCAGATTTGAACTCAGGTTCTCTATCCACTGAGCTACCCAGATGTTTTTAATGTACCTACTGCCTCTTGTGCATTTACCACAATGCATTTGCATTACAGTTATTTGAAAATTTGTCTTACTTCTACTAGGAGGAATCTCTTCTTCCTCCTTCCCTCTCTCCTTCTTTCCTTTCTTTTTTCCCTTTCTTCCTGCCTCCTTCCTTCCTTCTCTCTCTCCTCTTCCTCCCTTTCTTTTTTCCTTCCCTCTCTCCCTCCATTCTTCCCTCTCTCTTTCCCTCCCTCCCTCCTTCCTTCCTTCCTTCCTTTCTTCTTTTCTCCTTCCTCCTTTGCTTTCTTTCTTCTTTCTTTCTTTTCTTTCTTCCTTTCCTTCCTTCCTTTCCACTCTTCCTCCCTTTCTCCCCTTTCTTTTTTTTTCTTTTTTAGATGACTATATATCCTTATCTCATCTAGCCTAGAAATGCATTAGCCACTAATGGGAGTTATTTCACTACTGATCACCATGCCATTGTTGACCTATTTCATTTTTAACTTGCTCTTGTTGGCTCACTTTACACATCTTCACCACCCCCACCCTCACCCACTCCCAAGATGTTTGTTATTTTGGTACAAAATTTAGTGTAGACAAGCAATTGACTTATTCCACTACAATTCAGAACTCCTGAACTCAAGTGATCTGCCAACCTCACACTTCTCATTTCTAAAGATGATAAATATGTATGACCATACTTAGTCATTTTCTTTCACCAATGTCTTTAGCACTTACACTTTGGTGATAAGAGTTCTTAATAGTGGGTGCTTAACAGTTTTTGGATTTTATTTAATTCAATGTAAAAAAAAGTCAGATGCAATAGAACAGTTAAGTTTGAACTTTAGGGATTTGGGTCTCTAAGGTTACCTAGTCTATGACCTTATTTTATAGATGAGGAAAATGAGACCCAGAAAGATTAAAATAACTTGCCAAATAAGCTTTAGAAGCAGCTCTGTGATTAGTTATAAACAAATAAGAACCTAAAATGTAAATTTTAATATTATTGTAATTTTTTGTATAATAATCCTTTGGGGTAGGGAGACAACAAAAACCATATGATTCCAACTTTACTACCGATCCCCTTATTGTAAATCTTACTCTGAGCTACAGAAAAGAATCCACTTTTCTTTTGTTCTTTTAAATCCAGTGAGAGCAATCCATTGGTGGAACTCCTTCTTAGTCTTTTTATCTGCCCAGAAACAGCTCACAAAGTGCCCATTTCTCCTACCAGTATCCTATAATTCTTTTGTTTTGTTTTTCTCAGACCTATTGAGAAGCATCTTTTGAGCTTCTTACCACCTGATTCTCTCATATCATAAGCCAGACGTCCTCAGTTTATTTTTTGGTAACCTATTTTCCTCTTTGTTCATTCATTCATTTGTTGCATAGGTGTAAGCTAAACAAATGGCCTTTGTTTTTCTAGAAAGTCTTAAAATGCTCATTTGGATGGGAAAGAAAATATGACTGGTCACGTGTTATATGGGCCAAATTTAGAGCACAATAGGTTACATACAGGTCACTGTCTTGGGCAGTCATGCTAAAGGGCTCAGGGATAGTTGAGCTATAGAGAAGAGGAATTTATATATATATATATATATATATGTATATATATGTATATGTATATGCATATATATAATACCTACTATGTGCACTTTTTTAGCTTTTTATTTTCAAAATATATTTATACACCTTGCAAAAGCTTGTGTTCCAATTTTTTATCCCTCCCTTCCTTAGACAGCATATCTGATATATGTTAAACATGTGAAATTCTTTTACACATATTTCCACATTTATGCTGCACAAGAAAAATCAGATCAAAAAAGAAAGAAAATGAGAAAAAACAAAAAGCAAGCAAACAATAACAAAAAAAGATAAAAATACCATGTTGTGATCTACATTCAGTTTCAACAGAGCTTTTTTTGGGTGCAAATGGTTCTCATAGCAAGTCTATTGGAATTGGCCTGAATCATCTCATTGTTGAAAAGAGCCATGCACATCAGAATTGATTAGTGCATAATCTTGTTGTTGCTATGCACAATGTTTTCTTGGTTCTACTCGCTTCATTCAGCATCCTTTTTTACATATTTACATATTTTTACATATTTTACAAATATTTTCTCATTTGATCTTAAATCAGAAATAATAATAATAAATAACCCAATTAGATCATAGGCTCACATACAGGTTATCACAAAAGTATTAGTCTTAAAACTAGTCTTAAAATTGCACTAAGACTTTTTGGTACACTTTGTATTTTAGAATAGGAAGAGAACTTAGAGTCCACTTACTCCAATCCTTTCATTTTATGGACAAAGAAAAGGAGATTGGCAAAAGTTAAATAACTTGCTGTTGGTCTCTCATGGTAAATTTATTACTATGATAAAATATTTTGGATAAGCATAAAAATGCCCAGATATTTTAATGCAAGATAGCATGGAGAATAACATGAATTCTTAGGGTAAGTATAAATGGCCATATTTTTATTTTCACCATGCTAGAATATTATTTTATCTGTTGATCTTTTTTGTGTGCAAAAACTAATGGAGATATGGAGGGAACCGATAATTGTTGGAGATTTAAAGGAATAAAGGAATGAAATGGAAAGAGCTGGAGGGAGAGAAATTCTGCCCTAAATGAGTTTAAGTCACCAAACCCAAATGAACCCCATCTTTTGGTAGTGAGAGAATGAGTTGATATGGTGGCTGAACCAATGCCAGTCATCTTATGAAAATTATAGTAAATGGAAGAGGGATATTAGGACTAGAGATGGGCAGATGTTAGCTTAGCTTTCCCAAAAGGTAAAAGAATACAGCCTGCAAAGTATAGATAAAGGAACTTGGCTTGGATTGTTGGAAACAATTCTAGATCATGTTATTAAAGAGATGGATAATAAACACCTAGGAAAAGAAGTGGCAATGGCAAGTTTTTATCAGTGAACAGGTCATACTAGAATAATCTCATTTCCTGTTTTGACACAGGCATACTATAAATACACTCTACTTGGATTTTGGTACTTTGGGGAACATTTCTCATGTTATTTTTTTAGACATAATTAAGTGAATTCAGAACTTATATGATTGATAGAAAAAGTCCTACACAGGATCAAGAAAAGCAGATCCTTGCAGTTTTACTAGAGTGTAGGAGGCAGATTCTGATTCTAATCAAAAACATGGACATCTAGGTGACACAATGTTTAGAGAATTGGTCCTAGAGTGACCTTGGGAAAGTCCCCCAGACTCTGTCTCAAATTTCTTATGCAAAATGATAACAATATACTTTGTTTTTTGGCATCACTCCAGTTCCTCACTTCTCACCTTCCTTCACCTCCAGTTTAAAACAGAATGGAAAAACCTCGTAGCAAATAAACAATAAACAATTCAAACAAAAAAATTCTGCATAGCTGTCATGCCCCCAAATACATTTTTTCTGTACCTTATGTCCATCGTTATTTTTTCAGGAAATCTGTAACATGCTTCATTATAGGTTCTCTGGAGCCATATTTGGTCATTACTTCAATAAAAGTTCTTAAATGTTATAAAGTTATTTTTCCTTACAATCTTGTCCTTTTATAATTTTTTCCCTTAATCTCTTATTTCATGGTAAATTAGTTCATAATTCACAGAATTCTGTGCTAAATGCTGCAACTATAAATGAATTAATGTGCTTGGGCTCACTATCAGAGTCAGGATACCAACACCCCCTATAAGGGGTGAGGATCTCTAAGATCTGGGGTGTCTTTTTCTCTACTGCCATCAATCTAAGCCTCCACTGCTAAATGTTAGGTGATAGTAATTACAGCCTTAGTTTCATTTAACAGCTTAATATCGATTAGCTTATATAAAGATATATTTACTTTGAAGATATAACAAGAAAAAAAGTACATATGTTTCCCAACTCTTAGGGGACACACCATCCCTTATAAAACTTTAGGTCTTGATTCACTATTAAGTATGGCTTTTATGTAGTCTTTGTCCAAACATCCAGCATTTCAATCAAATAAGTTCTTACCTCAGTTACTGATTGGCTTGGTCCCTAAAGTCTTTAATTCTTTGGGCATTGATGTTGGGTTGAAGGTAAAACACAGAATGGATTCTAATTCTAGGACTCCCAGACTCACAGACTGCTGCACTCCTGAAACTCACAAGATCCAAGATTCTAGATTAATTGTCTTCACTTAAAATTAAATGGTGAGGTTAAGGATTGAGGTTTATTTTCACGGGGTTATTGTCAGTCTTGGAAAGAGAGTACTCAAAGCTTCTCTCCTTACAGCATTATTGTTCACTGTGTCCTGCCAGTGAAGGGGGTCAAACCAAGAGCAGAAAACTACCAAGAATAAATGGAATGGAGGAAGCCGACTAATGTTCTTTAAAATGTCTTTGCTGCCAAAGAGTGTTTTATTAACCAGCTATTCAACTACAATCAGTTACAGAATGTCTATACATACCCCAAAATTATTCATGGCATTTCAACTATAAATTATCACAATTCTCCCAGAAGTAGGATCTCTAGGCTTTTTCATATGGCAATTTCATCTATACACTCTGAGCATATGCCAGTTTCCCTTAGGTCAAGAAAAAAACCCCAACAGTTTCTGAGGCACATTCTAACATTCTAAGGATAATTCTAACAAAGCAAATGAAAACCTTCTACAATATTTCTTTTCCAAAGTCATCTCTTGGAGGTGGGTAAGACAGTTATTTGTTTTGATCTATAAATGATTTGCCTATGGCCACATGATGTTTAGATTAGAACTCTTCCATTGTATGCACATAAATATAAAATGAAAAGGAAAAATAGAGATCTAGCCTCATAATGAGATTTTCCTAAAGGTACTCAAATTTGACAATGGATGACTGATGTCTTCTGGGATTTAGAAATAAATCGCTAGAGAATTTTGATCAATTTGCAGACTATAACTGGGAGTGCAAAGTCATAGCAAGGGGATGTGTTTGATGAAGAGCTGAAAAGGAACATTTTAGGGGTCCCTGTCATTCATAAAGACATAAGTAGTAATGATCATGGCAACACCAAACTTATTGTGGCCTAGGAAAAACTCTTTCTAAATTTTTGCATTGACTTGATTCTGCTGTGATTTATGTTTGACAATAGTTAACCTTGCTATAGGTGACTTCTAAAGCAGCCAAAGGACCTTAGAAGTAGGGAAAGATATCAAGAATATGGAAAAAAAATGTACTCTCCCATCCACTAAAAATCTTTTTAATAGTTATCTATACAGAAATCAAGGGCACCCTCAATGAGATTATAATTAGGCAACAAATAAGATTTTTCACAGATAATAACCAGAGTATTTCACTAGTACTTTCTTGATGTTGAGAGAAAGTGAGGAAAATCTTTAGCAAAATTATAGGAGACCAAAGACCATCGACATAGACCATAGAGTTGTACAAGAAGAGTTGTAATCTGCATAATTAGAAGAAATGCCTGAATCAAGGAAATCCACTCATTATCTCACTTGATCCTCATAGAAACTCTACAACTATTACTAACAACATAGGTTGTTCAGTGGATAGAGTTCAGGACCTGGAGTCAGGAAGACTCATGTTACTCAGTTCAAATTCAGTCTCAGACACTTAATAGTTGTGTGATCCTGGCCACATCCGATTACCTCAGTCTCCTCCTCTGTAAAATTGTGAAGGAAAGAGCAATTTACTCTAGTATCTTTGCCAGGAAAATTCCAAATGGGGTCACAAAGGGTTGGACATGACTTAACAAGAAATTCATTATTATAAGGATTAGTATCCTAATTTCATAAGGGAAAAACTGAAACTAACAGATACTAAATGAGCTGTCTATGGTCATAAACTGATCAGTGGTAACAATTAAATTCAAATCTCTTTTGACCCCAAATCTGATGCTTTAGCCTCCACCTCTCAGTTTATCACGAAGACTCTTGTAGAGTGGCAACAACAATAGCATCAAACACCAAAAGTTGCTGTGAGGATCAAATGACATACTATTTGTAAGGCTCTTAGTAACAGCGCCTGGCACATAGTAAACACTATGTAAATATTAGTCATTATAATTATTATTATTTTTGTTGAGTTGTTTTAGTCATGTCCAACTCTTCATGATCTCATTTGAGGGTTTTTTTTTTGACAAAGATAAAGAAGTGGTTTCCCAACTTATTTTACAGATGAGGAACCAAGGTAAACAGGGTGAAGTGACTTGCTTAGGATCACATAGCTAATAAATGTCTTGAGGTCAGATTTTAACTCATGAAGATGAATTTTCATGATTCCAAGCCCAATGTTCTACCCACTGCACTACCTACCTGCCCCTTCTTATTGGTATAAATTATTATTATTAAGTAATGCCGTCTCTCAACTTTTATAGCTTAAAAGTAAACTTGGGAAGTCTTCATTTAAATCCTAGGCTTGTACAGAACCGAAGAAAAGTAATAGAGGAAAACCAACTTGAGCTGCTTATCTTGTACCAACAACAAAGTTTATATTAGTCAAGGGCAACAGGAGTAAAATCCCCCACATGAATGCTTGAATAAATATTTCTGCCTCCCAAGCAACTGAGAAGGTCAAGGCATTCTCCTTGTCCTATTTCAGGCAATTTTCTATTCCATTTGACTGAAAAGTATGGGTAGGTGAAAATGACCACTCAGCTTTTTGGTTTTATTATATGGGAAAACTGAACACATGGCACTTTCTGATTTCTAAAAAAAGTCATTGGCATTTTTTTTAATGTAGAAATCATTTTTGGCTTAATCCAGTTTCCTGTCCAGCAACATCTATTTTAAATGAATGTTAATATAATTAGCTTTGTTTTATTTTTTTCTCCATTTACAATCAAATATTTGCTTAAATCATGATTTTGGCTTTTTAAATAAAATCTCTAGCACTCAGCACAATGTAGGGTAAATACTCAATAAATGATTTTGGAATGTCTTTAGATAGGGCTAAAGTTATTTCTCCTTTGTATGTTTAATAAGCCTGGGTGGTTTGCAAGAGTATTCAGAGTTAGCACTTGTTGTTTCTGTGGGTCATTTGAAAATTATAGCCAACTCAGTTGAGTCAGTAGAAATTTATCTTTAGTAAATATTTTATATATCATAAAAACAATATAATAACTAATTATTGTTTTTATTTATTTTTCTTCATCTCCTCAACTTTATATGGTCATAATTAACAGAATAGGAGAGAATTTGACCATTTCTGAAATGGATAAAAAAGGTTTTTTTCACCTATGGAAATTAGGTGAAATTTTCCCTTCAGAGAAAAATATAAAAGATAACATATAGTTAGAAAATAACCTATTTATGTGTCTTATCAAGTAGTTTATTGTACAGCTTGTATGACTTACACAAAGACTTATAAGAGGTCTCATAGTTGATCTAGTCATTGTTTCATATTACTTCTTGGGAGAATATTTAGATTTAAGAAAACAATGACCAGCTATAAAAATAAAAGAGGAAGAATTACATGTCTTCCTTTAAGATAGGTGGCTGAGAGCTAGCTAAATGTATCCTACATACACATATACGTACATACTTAAACACAGACATGTGCATTCTGTGATTCCCTATTTTCCTCTAGGATCAAATTTAAACTCTTCTGTATAGTGCATAAATCCCTACCCAAATAACTCTACTAACTACCTTTCCAGACTTATCAGTTGGTAGTGGTTCCTGATTATAATTCCTTTTATTTAGTGCAACTAATAGTCAAGGATTGATTGAGTGCAGGAATGTTGAGTTGGCTGTTTTAAGGCAATTGGATGATCTCATTAAGTACCAACATGGCAAGCTCTTGGGGCAGAAAGCCACCAAACTTCCTAAGAAGGGATGAATTGACTGATGTCAGAAAAACAGAACAGATTAAATTTCCATACCAATAAGTATGAGAATCAACCCATGAATAGCTACTGTATTTCCAGCCCCGTGAAGATAGGGAGACTTAGTCTAAATACACATAAATTTCAGATTTTCTAAATTTAATTTTTATTTTCAATTTTCAATTCAGTCCCTTTTTTTCCTCTTTCCTACCCATTGAGAAAGCAAGAAATATAATACCCATTATACATATGAAGCTATGCAAAATATATTTCCATATTAGATATGAAAGAAGAAAGAAAAAAGAAAAAAAAAGAACATGATTCATTCTATACTCAGAGTTCATCAATTCTTTTTCTAGAAATGAATAGCATTTTTCATCACCTTTGGAATTACCATTAATCATTATATTGATAAGAGTTGCTAATTCTTTCACAATGATTAGCATTACAATATTGCTGTTGCATGATACATTGTTCTCCTCGATCAACTTACTTACTTCACTTTGCTTCAGTTCACATCAAAGTTCCCAAGTTTTTATAAAGCCATCACCTTCATCATTTCTTAAAGCATGATAGGTATATTCATAATCATACACTATAATTTGTTCATCCATTTCCCAACTGATGGGCATCCCTTCTGTTTCCAATTCTTTACAACCACAAAAAAGAACTCATAAATACTTTCATACAAATAGGTTCTTTTTCTATTTCTTTGATCTCTTGGGAGATAAGGACCTAATAATGGCATTTCTGGGTCAAAGGATATATACTCAGTTTTGTAGTCCTTTGAGTATAGTTCCAAATTGTTCTACAGAATGCTTGGACCAATTTACAGCTCCATCAATAGTGTATTAGGGTAGTTATTTATTCCCCATCCCCTTCAATATTTGTCATTTTCTTTTTCTATCATATTGGCTAATCTGATATGTGGATTATGTTGTTTTAATTTGCATTTTATCATTATTAGTAAGCCAATGCATTTTTATGACTATTGATAGCTTTGATTTCTTCTTCTGAAAACTGCCTATTCATATCTTTTCACCATTTGTCAATTGGGTTTTATTTTTAAAACTTTGCCTCAGTTTTCCATATATTTTAGAAATGAGACCTTTATTAGAGAAACTTGTAAAAATATTCTCCCAGTTTCTTGCTTTCATTCTAATTTTGTCTGCATTGGGTTTTTTTGTGTAAAATATTTTTAATTTAATGCAATCAAAACTGTGATCTTCTCTATCTCTTATTTGGTCATGAAATGTTCCCTTATTTATAGATCTGATAGAAAATGTTTTGTGTTCTCCTAACTTGCTTATATTAATTACTTTTTATTTCTAAATTATCTGCCCATTTTAAGTTCATCTTGGTGTAAGGTATGAGATGTTGGTCTATGCATAATTTCTACTAATTTACTTTTAATTAGTAGTAATAATCTATTTCTATTGCATTTTACCATTTACAAAGCACTTTACAAATATCTTATTTGATCCTTACAACAGCTATGTGAAGTTAACTTTTTTATTATCCCCATTTTACTGATGACGAAACTGAGACTTGGAAAAATTCAATAAATTGCTAAGGGTCACCCAGATAGTAAGTTATTGCAGTAGGAAAACTACCAGCTCTGCAACCACTTCTGAGGCTTTCTATGTGGCCTACTACTACTACTACTACTACTACTACTACTACTACTACTACTGCTACTACTACCATTACCACCACTACTACTCCTACTCCTACTCCCATTATCACTACTACTACCACTACAACTACTACCATTACTACCACCACTACTACTACTACCACCACTACTACTACTACTACTACCATCCCTGCCACTACTACTACCACTACTACTACCAGTACTACTACTACTACTACCACAATTACTACTACTACTACTACCACTATTGCTACTATTATTACTACTACTACCATCACTCCCACTACTACTACCATGACTACCACTACTACTACTACCACTGCTACCACCACCACTGCTACTACTACCACTATTGCTACTATTATTACTACTACTACTACCACTGCTACTACTATTACCACCACTGCTACCACCACCACAACTACTACTACTACTATTACTACTACTACTACCACCACTACTATCACCACTACTACTCCTATTACCACTACTACTACCACTGCTGCTACCATTACTACTACCACCACTATTACTACTACCACTGCTACTACTACTAGTACTACCACCACTATTGTTACTATTATTACTACTACTACTAACACTGCTGCTACTCCTATTACCACCACTGCTACCACCACTACCACAACTACTACTACTATTACTACTACTACTATCACCACTACTACTCTTATTACACTACTTACTACACTACTATTACAACTACTACTACTACCACTACTACTACCACTACTACCACTATTACTACTACCACTGCT
>JAJPUD010010427.1:0-15688 GCA_023553655.1 Myrmecobius fasciatus
TTTTTTTTTCTTTCTCTATTCCCCTCCTACTCCCCTAGAGGGTGAGACAAGTTTCTATTCCAAACTAAGTATGTGTAATATTCCCTCCTTGAGCCAAATCTGAAGAGATTAAGGTAAAATAATGCTCACCTCCTTTCTTGTTTTCCTTAGCTGTATAAAGTGTTTTCTGCTTCTTCATATGATGTATGATTTACCCCATTTTACCTACATTTCCACTTCTCCTGCAACTATCCCTTTGCTACTCCAAATTTTCTTTTTTATATCATCACAATTAAGTCAACTTTAAGTGTATCACAGACAAATTGACAGTTCTTAAGAGTTACATGTATCATCTTCCCATGTAGGGATGTAAACATTTTAACTGTTAAAAAAAACATAGCTTTTTTTTCTTTTTTTATGCTTCTCTTGAGTCTTGTATTTGGAGACCAAATTTTCTGTTCAGTTCTGGTCTTTCCATCACAAATGATTGAAAATCCCGCATTTCACTGTATGTCTATCCAGTGTTTAATTTTGCTGTATAACAAGCTCTCTTGCCTTACAAAATATCATATTCCAGGCTCTCCAATCTTTTAATGTGTAATCTACTAGGTCTTGGGTAATACTGATTGTGGCTTTTCAATATTTGATTTTTATTCCTTTCTGGCTGCTTGCAATATTTTCTCTTTGATCTGATAATTCTGGAATTTAGCTATTTTATTTTTCTTGGAGTTTTCATTTTGAGGTCTCTTTTAGGAGATGATCAGTGAATTCTTTCAATAACTATTTTACCTTTAGATTCTAAGATATCAGGGCAGTTTTCCTTGATGATTTCTTGAAAGATGATATCTAGGCTCTTTTTTTTTCATCATGGCTTTCAGGTAATCCAATAACTCTGAGGTTTTTTTCTCCTGGGCCTATTTCCAAGTCAGTTGTTTTTCCAAAAATGTATTTTACATTTTCTTCTATTTTTTTTTCATTTTGTTTGACTGATTCTTGATGTCTCATTGAGTCATTTACTTCCATCTGTTCAATTCTAATTTTCAGTGAATTGTTTTCTTCAGTTCACTTTTTTACCTCCTTTTTCCATTTGGCCAATTGTACTTTTAAAGGAATTGTTTTGGTCAGTGGATTACCACCCTCCCCCATCTTTCCAGTTGTATTTTTAAGAAGTTGTTTTCTTTTTCCATTTTGCTAAATTTATTTTTAGTAAGTTGTTTTCTTATGTATTTTTTTCTATTCAATTTATTTTTTAAGGAATTGTTTTCTTCAGTTAAATTGTTGGCTTTTTTTTTCTTCAAAATATCATGGCTCTCCTGCATAGCTCTTATTTCTTTCCCCCATTTTCCTTCTGTCTCTCTTTTAAGGTCTTTATTTGAACTTTTTCAAGAGTCTCTTTTGAGCTGGAGACCAATTCATATCCCCCTTTGAGACTTCACCTGAAGACATTTTGCCTTTGCTGTTTTATTCTGGATTTCTGTTTGATCTTCCCTGTCTCCATAGGAGCTCTCTAAGATCAGTGCTCTTTTTGCTTTTTTGGTCATTTTTAAAGGTTGGAATCTGCTTCTAGGGTAGAGGGGAGATTGTCCTGAGAAAGAGAGAGAGAGAGAGAGAGAGAGAGAGAGAGAGAGAGAGAGAGAGAGAGGGAGAGACAGAGACAGACAGAGAGAGAGAGAGACAGAGAGACAGACAGAGAAAGAGAGACAGACAGAGACAGAGAGAGATTCAGAGAGAAGAGAAACAAATACAGAGACAAAGAGACAGAGAGCAGAGAGACAGAGAGACAAAGAGAGAGAATATATTATTAAAGATATATTATTTAAATAAAATGTAGCTATGTTAAATTTGAAATTTCTAAAGATGTGTATAGAACTTGGAATGAAAAAGAAGATTATAAATCAGATACTGAACTCCTTTAGAAATAAGGGGAATTCTCTGAAGATTAGTAAACGATACCACAAAAATCTGTACAGAGTGATATAGTTGATAAATCATCAAACATTTATGAAGTATGTCAAGCACTGAGCTAAATATCAGGGATTCAAAGAAGACAGTTCCTATTCTTAAGGAGCTCCTGGTCTAATATAAACAGACAGGGTGAATTTCAAAAGAAAGAGTTTTCTTAATGATGATTGTAGAAGAATTTTGAACTAGAAGTATGAAATATCAATGTTACTAAATCTTCCTCTTACTCTTTGTGTCAGGGAGTATAAAAGGAGCACTGGATGTTGGAGAAAATAGCAAGAAATGAAGTATTCAGATAAAAGTCAGGTTTCCATGATCATAAGATCACAAGTTTGAAATTCGAAGAGGCCTTGGAGTCCATCTAGTTTAATGCTCTCTCTCATCTTCTAGAAGAGGATACAGAGCTCCAGAGAGGACATGTAAAGTTATTGAATACAGGGCTGGAATTCAAACTCACTTCTGACTCTAAATCAAAGGAACTTTCTAACAAATGAAACAATGTGGCAGGAATAAAGGAGATAAGCATAGGAGTAGGAAGAGTTTAACAATAGACCCAAAATTCCAGGTAGCATATTTGTTTTAGCTACTCAATTTCTGGATCTCACTGAAACAAGGGCTGGGTCTCTCATTATTCATTTCATTTGAAGGTGAGATGAAACTGTAGTATTTAGAATTGGAGGAAACAGAGAACATTTATTCAAATGCTTCCATTTTTAGATTGAGGAAACTGAGACTAAAGATGTTGAGACTTGTTTGAGATCTCTTAATAAATGGATTAAGAAGCAGAACTAGGATTTGAAATTAGATCTTTATACTGTAGAATCTCCAGTCTTTTTGGTAGCAGCTGATTTCCCATCTTCTGCAGCAATCATTTCCCAAAGCTTTTAATGAGAGTATCTTTCCTACATTGATAATCTCCAATTTATCTTGTATGTAGCATTTTTGCACAGTTATTTGCATGTTTCCCCCATTGAGACTGGGAGCACTTTGAAGGCAGAGACTAGATTTTGCTTTTCTTTGTATTTTCAGCCTTTAGCAAAATGCCCAGCACATGGATGGAGCTTAATAAATATTTATTGACTAACTCCTCCTTTGTCATATTATCTTCTAGTTTGACATAACAGGATGAGAGGCAATCACATTGGATTGAAAATTATTTACTCTAGCTGTTGGCATAATCCACTGGCCAGGATGAACTCTATTTCTGGCGTTATACAAACTTATTCACATTATGATCCCCTTGAATATAGTCAGATTGATTTAGTACTATATTTTGAACTGATGGTACTATGATTCCTTGACTTAACCATGCACTGATCTAATTAAGATTGTGTCTTATCTAAACATTATAACCTCATAGAGCTCTCTGCCTTACTAGATCTATTTACAAAGATAATTAGGAAAAAAGGAAAAGGGGCTATATGTTCTAAAATGTTTACAGTAGTTCTCTTTGTGGTAGCAAAGAACTGGAAATTATAGGGATGCCCATAAATTGAAGAATGGTTAAACAAGTCATAGTGTATGATTGTGATAAAAGAAATGATGAGCTCAGTGATCTTAGAAAAACAACAAAAGACTTGCATGAAAGCAAAACCAATAGAGCACTGTATATAGTAATAGCAATATTTTTTTCTTGACAAGGAAATTGGAGTTAAGTGATAGGCAGAATCACACAGCTGGCTCTTTTGTTTTAAGATTGAGCAAATAAGTCATTTTGATTATTAAAAATACCCATATTAATTATAAAGGACATACAAGGAAAGATGCTATCTGCATCCAGAGAAAGAAGTAATAAATAGAAGTATGTATGGATAATTTCAAATGTATGCATATATATATATGCATATATATATATACACACATATATACATAAGTATAAATGTTTACACATCCACACCTATTTGTATCTAATGGTAGCCATCATTAAGAC
Organism: Myrmecobius fasciatus; assembly: GCA_023553655.1. Taxonomy (NCBI): domain Eukaryota; kingdom Metazoa; phylum Chordata; class Mammalia; order Dasyuromorphia; family Myrmecobiidae; genus Myrmecobius; species Myrmecobius fasciatus. The sequence goes on from JAJPUD010010427.1 coordinate 3,872, forward strand.
TGGGGTGTGGGGGGATATAGAGAAGAAAAAAAAGACATTTACATGATAATTTTATTATAAATTTTAAAAGAATAGCAAGTTATACATAATAGATTTTCAACTTCAAATGAAATCATCTTTTTTTATTCTATTAAGATATGGAAATGCTTGTTTTATTCCATAAATTAAAAATAAATGAATGAATGAAAATAAGTAGGTATTTAACAAGCATTTGTTGAATAAATGCGGAATTTTGTTGATAAGATGGGCAGAATAATTGAAATGAACTTGCTTTAGTCAGTGTGATTATTTTGGTGGTGAAATCATGCCTGAAAAATGTCTTGTCTTCCCTAAATAGTTACTTGCTTTGTTATGGTGTGTAGATAACTTTTTAGCAACTACAATTGAATAATGCATTAATAGTAGTAGCTATAGACCCTTTATGTGGTTTAGAGAATAGTCAAAGAAGAGAGGAGAAGAGTACGTAAAGTAGGTTAAAATCCTCATGCTAAATGTTCTTGGTATGTATCTCTTTTCTGGTTACTTTTTATAAGAGAAAAATAAGGATGGTAGTCTTTAAGTAAATAGAGAAATTTTGCTATCAAGCAAAAAAAAGGATGATTATAAGAAATAAAGAAATATTTTCACTTTCTGTAGCTGTTCTCAACTGAGACCACATTCTTCTGTGCTAGCTGGTGGGAATGTAGTGTCTATGCAATGACAACATGTAACTATCTTACTGAATTTTTTCATTTTTCACCCTAGTATTTTTGGTGTTACATAGAGACAGTTCAAAATAATAAGAAAATTGACAAAATTAAGCTTGTCTCCTTCTGCTTAAGTATATATATATATATATATATATGTATACATATATATATATATATATATGTTAAAATAGTTCTTCCAATACCATGGTACAATCTTTAAAGGGGATCCATCGTCCCATGTCTCTTACATGTATATGTGCATATGACTATTCAGAAGAGTTTGGTGGAGCATTTCAGGTCTCCAAATAAAAGCTTTCATTATTAGTGCTAATAGTATGTACGAACTGACCATTCCTAACAGAAAAATTAGAGAGTATGATCATTGTAGATATGCTTCAATTATGCAAAAGGCAATGAAGACAAAATGTAGAGAATAGTAAAGAACATTCTGAACTCAATTTTTTTTTAATTTTGAAAACATCTGACTTGATAGACCCTCTTTTTAAATACTGTAGGTGTTTTTTCTTTAGGTTTATTCCAGGAAGTTCAGTGAATTTATATTTTAGTTATTGTAGAAATATCCTCACAATTTCTAGTGATTCATTAACTTAGAAAGGTCAAGGTCTCCCATTGCATCCAGGTCTATCTTCAGTCATTCTTATCGATATCTGGCCACTGGACCCAGATGGCTCTGGAGGGGAAGGTGAGGCAGGTGACTTTGCATAGCCCTCCCTCACTTAAATCCAATTTACTTGTATGTCATGGCACCACCTCCCTGATGTTCTCTTCGAGAACAAGAGACAAGCAACAACAGCAAGCTCCTGACTGAAAAGCTAATTGTCACCACATCCTTGTAAAAATACTGGTTTTGACTCAGAAGACATGAGTTCAAATTCCAGTTTTTCTAACAATATCTACTTGACTTTCTTATTGGTAAGTCACTCTACTGCTACCACCCTCGATTTTTCCATCTGTAAAATGAAGATTCATAGAAATAAAAATGGAAGGACCCTTAGGACCATATAGTCCAGATTTTTCATTTATTTCTTTACTAGGAGAAAAAAAAAAAAACAACTGAGGCGCAAAGAAACTGAATGACCAATCTGAGTTGAAATGCTTAGATTCCAAATCGATGATTCGTAAGATTATAGGAATATAGATGTAGAACCAGAAGAGAACTTGGAAGCCATCTAGTCTAACTCATTTTCCAGACAGAGACTGAGGTCCTAGAATGCTAAATGATTTGCTGAAGGTGCCATTAGTAGTAGAGATTAGAAATGAGATTTGAACACAGACTCTTTGACATGTTTCATTGAATCACATGTCCTTTTAGGTGCCTTCCTAATTCAGTTGGACTTTTGCATTAAATGGCAAATTTAAAATATTTCCAAGATATCAACAGACTCTGAGTCTGGCTACAACTATACCCAGGCAGCATGACTTTTGGCTGATAGCAGAGAGGTAACATGATGATTAATGAGTCTATGATTCCACTTCATCTTGACTCTCCAGTGGAGCATGTGTGAGGAGAGTCTAAACAAAAATATATTACAAGATCTTAAGTCCCAATACAGGAGACTTGGGAAATGCTGATTAAATCTTCTTTGACAAGGGGGCAGATTCATGCCTTTGCTGCTGCACTCAAATCCCTTAAGTAAATCACCTTTGATTGGACTGACCCTGATTAATTCCTTAGAGCCATTGCATGATGTTGTTTTTTATTTCTCCTTTTTTTAATGGAGCTTTCTTAGAGATTCTATAAAGCCCCTGTTTTAACCACTTTTTGACTTTCAAACACAACCTCCTCCACCTTCACAGTCCTCATTTATCTCTTTTATGAGCTGTTTGAATATGGAGAACTAAAAATTATCACTGTAGGGAAGGTCAAGATGGGGACCCACAGACTGAGCAAAGCCTATCTAGCCAGTCAGTCTGATTGGAGAGTTAAAGCTGAAATGAGAGTCTGGACACATCACTTATATCCTCCCTTCACAGGCATGTGCTGCACTTTGCCTTAAGCACATGGCACCTCTTCACACATCAAATTCAAAGGGGTGTGCATCACTAAGACTTCTAGTCACAAACGATTATTGGGCAGAGCTTTAAAATACATTTCTGAGTGGCAAGCTCCAAATACCAGCCTCCCTCTGAAAAACAACTTACAAACAGCTCCAAAAGGCATAGCCACAGTAGAAATATAGAAGAGGAATTAGTGACTCCTCCTTGGGGGAAGTATTTCCCCCCTATATTTTAGCTTCCAAATTAAATGTTCATAGTTCTTCTCCCTCCCTCAGACTTTTGCTTATTTTTCTCCTTTTGGGGAAAGGGTTCACTTCTTTCTGAGCTTCATTTTCCTTATCTGTGAAATACAAGGGCTGGATAAGTGATTACAATTGAGCTAACTAAATGTGTACTAATCTATCTTGACTGGTCCCTCAGTGAAGCAAGGTGATTTTAGTTGTTCTTGTGCACTCACTTTTCAATTATTTACAACTCTCTATGACCCCATTTGCAGTTATCTTGGCAAAGATACTGGAGTTGTTTGCTATCACCTTCTCTAGCTCATTTTGTAGATGAGAAACTGAAACAGGGTTAAGTGATTTACCCATGGCCACACACTTGTAAGTATGTCTGAGGCCAGATTTGAACTCAGGAAGATGAGCTCTATCCAGATGATTCTTTTAGTACTCCTTAACTGATTGCCTATCCCACTCTGTGTAGTCAAAACTTTGGTTATTTCCGTTGCTGTGAGATTTGGACTGTAAGGAAAGCTGAGAACTGCAGAATTGAGGTTTTCAAATTATGGGACTGGAGAAGGCTTTTGAGAGTTCCTTGGACAGCAAGGAGATCAAATCAGTCAATACTTGAAGAAATTAATTCAGGCTATTCATTGAAAGGTCAAATATTGAAGCTAAAGCTTAAATACTTTGTCCACAAAATAAGAAGACAGGATTCATTGGAAAAGACTCCGATATTGGGATTTTTTTCTTCTGTTCTAGTCTCATATAACAAGATAGAAGTTTTTCTTGCCAAGGACAATTCCATTACATATGCCCCTGATCTCATCTTCTCCTATGTTCTCCTGAAAACTTCTCCCTCAAACACTCCTTGGTCCTAATCTTTTTTTCCAACTTTACTAAATATTATTCCTGTCCTACATTCTATGGTCCAGTTAGTCAAATAAGCATTTACTAAGTACCAGGCAATGTTCTAAATCCTGGTATATAAAAAGAGGAAACAAACAGACCCTGTCTTCAAAGAGCTTATAATCTAAAGGAGAAGACAATATGCAAATAAATATATACAAAGCAGACTATATATCAGATTAAAAGGAAATAATTAAAAAAAAGACACTAGAATTAAGAGAGTTGGAGGAAGGTTTCCTATAGAAAATGGATTTTAGTTAGAATGTAAAGAAAGCCAGCAAAGTCAGTAGGCAGAGATGAGGAATGAAGGCATGGTTCAGGAAAAAGTGAAACTTGTTTCCCACATACAACACTATTCAACCCATCTCCCATTCTTTTTCTAGAAAGTTTCCTCCTCCTTACTCCTTACCTCCTCTTCGAATGCCTTCTTTACTCCAAAACACAATCCACATGCAACCTTTCACATGAATCCTTGCCTGGTCCCCTCAGCAACCAGTGCTCACCCTCCATCACTACCTTGGATTTCACTCTCCCATTTCTTATTCATTCTTGATTCACTTGTTTACATTCATGGTATCTCTCCTGAGAGAATGCAAGTTCCTCAGGAGGAGGGACTATTTCATATTTGTCTTTGCATATAAGAGTCTGGGGATGTCTAGCAGTCTACTCTGGCTGGCAGTAAGTACTTATCAATACTTGATTTTGGCTAAAGCCTTTTCAAGGCCTTAATCCTATTATTTTTCCTCCTAGCTTTCCTCTACTCATGAATAGACTAACCCCTTGCTAATTCTTCCTGCTTGCAAACTGTATTTTTTCCCCAAACATTATCAATTTTTTAACCTCTTCCAGTGAAATCTTATAATGTATTGTCTTGCTGTTCACTTTTTGTTAACATTGTCTGTTATTTAATGTAGACATCAATAGAATGCAGCATAACAGTTCATTATTTTGAAAATAGTCAATTAATAGGAAATTACTAACCAGCTTACCAACTGATGAAAATCACAGAGTTATTGAATATTAGAGTGGGAGCAGATCTTAAAGCCTCATCTCAGCTCCCTCATTATACATTATACATATAAACACAGACCAACTTTGTTTTTATTTTTTGTATGTGTAATGAAGTAGGGAAGAGCCTGCCTTGGAAGCCCTTCTACTCCACAATTTGGGTTTAATCCTGCTACTCTTGCATCCCGGCCATGTGACCTCTGTGTTGTTCAGTCATTTTTAGCCATATCTGAGTTTTTATAAGATATAGATTTGGGGGTCCATTTGGGGTTTACTTGGCAGATATTGGAGTAGTTTTCCATTTTACAATTGAGAAAATGGAAGCAAACAGGGTAAAGTGACTTACCCAAGGACACACAGATAGTAAGTGTCTAAGGCCATATTTAAACTTGGGAAGAGGAGGAGGCTTTTCACTTTGGGCCCACTGCTCTATCCACTGTGCCATTTAGCTGCCCATGTGATCCCTAGGAAAGCTATTTAACCTCCCAATGCTTTAGGCAACTCTCAAAAAGGTTAAGTTATAGAAAAAGTGCCTGTCAACCTTGGTAGAGGATTTTTTTAAATCAGGAAGCAAGGGACTCCCCATACTAATAAAACCACACACCTAGCCCCCTCTCTATCCCTATGTGCAAATATGGCCTTAGATACTTAAGGTTCTTTTATATGACTTCACTTACTTAATAACTGTCATATTGCTTCTTTCTTAAAGGGTGGAGGAGAGGATGAAGGAAGGGCAGAATGGAGAACTCAGAACTTTTTTAAAAATTGAATGTTAAAAATATTAAAGGCCAAAAAGGATTCTTGTGCTGAAATACAGTGGGATGTAGAAGCACCATAGAACAACCAGTGTAGTTCCTGAGCAAGGAGATATTCCTTACCTGGAGCATGTCAACTTGATGTGGGAGCCCGGAGGTGATTAGCAAAGAGTGCAACTGGAAATGCTGTCATTGACTTTTTCCAGCATTTAGGGCCAAAGTTTTTGAAGGGCTGATGGATGATTGGCATAGGAGTGCTGACAGAATGTTGGCAGGGCTGGTGTGTCATATGTCCTGTTAAGAAGGAGTGACCTAAAAGGTCATCAGTCCCAAAGTGAAACAAGATTGAAAATCTCAATTACCTTGTTAGACACCATGCAGGGTGCCAGAGAATGGAAAGGGAATCCTTCAATTCCCCTTCACCCCGTTGGGCTGCTTTCAGGGACTGATGATGTTAGCAATAATAACTATAAGCACCTTATTTTTACTAGCCCTTTACAACTTACAAAGTTTATCTGCTACCTTAACTCAATCCTTATAGCAAATAGAAGGAATCCTGTAAATTTATGCCTAATTAGTTTCATAGTGTAGTAGAAAAAGGCTTGAATCTGGAATTACAAAATTAGAGTTAAAATAGCTGCTTTGCCATTTCCTACCTGTATAGTAGATAACAAACTTTAACTCTCTTAATAAACCTTGAATCTCTCCAGACCTTAGTTTCCTTTTCTGTGAAAAGAGGTCAGACTAGGTGATTTCTAAGATTGTTTTCAACTCTAGATTGATGAATTCCGAATGTATGGGTCCAGCTTTCTTGATCATAAAGACCTTCCTAGCATGCTCCAGTAGCTTCAGCATTGTCCAGAAGTACCATTGTACTTCTATTCTGCTGTTTCCCCTTTTCTCTTCTTTTTTCCCCTTTGCCTGGATTCATGATCCTAATCTAGAACCAAGCACTCTGTTTTTCTAGCCTTATAATTATTATCTCCCCAAAAAGGTGAATTACTATGTCCACACCTTTAATCAGGATATATTTCTTATGTTTGGAATTTTCTCTCTGCCATGTTCTGCTGAATTCCCATCGATCCTTTAATTTGCCTTCATCTTCCATGAAACTTTCCGTGATTTTCCTCACTAAGTGATGAATGAAAGAATCAATGAGTGACATTGCTTTCTTATGCTCTTCTTAGTATTTTGCCTGCTCAATTCTAACAGACTTTTCATGTCTATTATAATTATCTATGTTTGAGTTTTAATCCCTACTAGATTGTAAACTCCAGATGATTAAAAAATGCTTGCTGAATCAAATGTGTTTCTCTTTCCTCACTTTGCTTAAATTTGATGTTTGCTATTTAAAGGATTACAGATCATATTTCTTTAGCACATTAGGATTATGAAGACCTTTCTTCACAAAAACTGTGGGAGGCAATCACTGTAAATAATGTTATCTCTGCTTTACAGAGAAAAGAACTGAGACATTGAGAGGTGAACTGACTCCCAGTATTTGCATAGTTAGTGTACCGTAGAGTGGTGCACCTAAGCCTCAAATCTAGGTTTCTGATTCCTATTCTCGTGCTCTTTCCATTGAATATTTAAAGTACTTTCCACTTTTTTGTTCTATCCCAGCACTAATCATGTGAGGGATATCACTCACTATGCTTTTTCTCTTCTCAAGTGTCCCACTAGGTGTGATAAAGCAAGATTAAAAATGTACAAGACAGTCAACCAAATAAGCAATTAATTTGGTTGTCATTTTGTGAGGGACTTGGAAAGACCTTCTTCAGAAAATGATATTTAAGTTAAATTTTGAAGGAAGATAGATATTCTAAGATGGAAGAGGGAGGAAAAAGAGATTTGGGACATGCAAGACAGTCAGTTTGATGGCATAGAGATTGGAGATGGAGTACCTTGTATGAGGAACATGAATTAGGCCAGTCTGGCTGGATCCTAGAGTATGTGGAAAGCAATAAAATATAAGAAGTCTGGAAAGAGAGGAAAGAGAAAAATTGCCTTGATGATTCAATCAATTCAACAATGATATATACTAACTGTGCTAGGAGCAAGAAATGAGAATTTGTTCCCTCAAGGATTTCATCAACTGGCCTGGGAGGAAAGAATCAAATGCCTGAAAAAGTTAAGAAACAATGTAAGACCAATAGGAAATGTTGGGAAACAATGACATATGTGAAGTTTCCCCAACTACACAGTAAAGCTCCTCTGGGACAGGAAAACCTTCAATTTCTATCAGTCTCATGGGAGGATTATTCCTTTTCAATTGATTGATTGGTTGAAATGCATAAATATTTATGTGCATGTGGATTTGGTAGAGTGGGAAGAGTTGCTGGAAAAAGTTTCTTGAAGAAAGTAGAATTTGGGTTGAGTCTTGGAAAAGCAAAAGAAAGAAGTGAAAAGGGTAAGACATTCCAAGCATGGAGGACATTCAATGCTTGCAAGGGCATGAAGCAGGAAGACAAAGTACCATCTTTAGAAATAATAAGTAAGGCAATTTAGATGGATCAGAAAGTACATGAAGGCGAGAAAAGTGCAAAGAGTACAAGATAGAAAGAGGCAAGGTGAGGAAGCATTTTAAAGACTAAACTGAAAATTATGTATTAAATTCTGGCAGTTATTAGGGGAGTCATTGGAATTTATTAAGTGAAGAAGTGATCTAGTCAGATCTGTTCTTCTCTTTGGCAGATGAATGGAAGATAAACTGGAGTGGGAAGAGACTTGAGGAGGAAAGACAAACCTGAAGGGTCTAACTGAGAAGTGATGACGAACAGTGGCTTTCAGAATAGAGGGAAGGGGATATATAGGAGATATGTTAAGGCAGAAATGACAAAATTGGGCAATTGAATGAGTGTTAGGATGAGTAAGAGTGAAGTTGAGAGTAATACTGAAATTGCGATTTTAGATGATTGGGAAGATAGTGTTGCCCTCTACAGTAATAGGAATGTTGGGAAGAGGGAAGGGGTTTCCAGGTGGAATAATGAATTCTTTTGCATAATATATGATATATACAGTGCTTGTTACATAGTAGGCGCTTGACAAATATATAGGACTGGAGTTCAGAAAAAAAGGGTAGGTTTGGATATATGGATCTGAGAATCATATCTTTTGCATAAACATAATTGAAGTCAAGGGAGCTGACGAGATTACTGAGTAAGACGATATCAAAGGAAAGAAAAAGAAAAGGGAACAGGGTCAGAGATAGCCTTAGAGGACATGACTGATTAAGTTAATCTCCCTATGATATCTCTAAAATCCCTATAATTCTATGATGAGCATATTATTAATTATCAAAGTAATTATAATAATTGACTTTTACAAAATGCTTTTCATGTATTATCTCATATGATCCTCTCAGCAGGTAGATGCTACAATTATTTTCTCCATTTTATAGATGAAGAACAATTTAATGAATGGGATTTGAACCTCAGTTTTCTTGATTCTGGATCTAGCAGTCTAATCACTATTTGAAATCAAAAAAATTTGGGCACAAATGTCATTTCTGCTGCTTGTTAGATATATGATCCCGGGCTAGAAGTCACTTATGCTTTCTGAGCTCAAGTTTCCTCATTTCTGAAATTGGCATGAAAATGCCTATAATACTTGCTTCATTGTGAGGTTCAGTCGTATAATGTATATTGGGTGCTTTGCAGCTTTAAGGTCTTATATAAATGTCAGCTATTATTAATTATGATCATTATCATTACACCCTGTTGCCTCTTCTGCTTGGCTCCAGTTAGCACTGGGTCTTAAATACTTCTAGTATCTCTCTCTCTCTCTCCCTCTCTCTCTGCCTCTGTCTCTGTCTCTGTTTCTCTCTCTCTCCTTCTTCCTCTCTCCCTCTTTCTCCTCTCCATCTGTCTGTCTCTTTCTCTCTGTCTCTGTCTCTGTCTCTTTCTCTCTTCTCTCTCTGTCTCTGTCTCTATCTCTGCCTCTCTGTCTCTGTTTCTCTCTCTCTCCTTCTTCCTCACTCTCTCCCTTTTTCTCCTTCTGTCTGTCTGCCTGTCTGTCTTTCTGTGTATGTGTCTCTCTGTATGTCTCTCTGTGTGCCTCTGTTTCTCTCTATAACAATACATTACTTATCCCTGGTTTCTTGATTTTATGAACAATCTCACTTTAACTGCTATTTTTAAAGAAATGTTTTTATAAGCAGATCCCTATCTCCAAATCAGGCTTCTTGCTCCTAACCCTATAAGGGATGTTTTAGTCACAGATGGTTTTCTCTGTCTGAAGCTCGTACAGAATGATGACTCCCTCCCGCCTCCCACCTAGACAAGGCCACTTGATATAGCACAACATCATCACTGCAGTATAATTATTAGTAACTGATGCTGATTTGATATGTTGGCTTAGATTTGATTAGAGTGGTAATAGGTGTCAACCAGAGTCCAACTAAGTCCACATGAGAAGACCAGTTGCAAGGAGATGCCATACTAATTACTCATTCAGTGAAAATGTTCAGATTGAACTGGTATCAACTAATACATTTGCAATCTGTGTACAGAGGCATAAATATGAGCAGTGGGTGGAAACTAAAAAGAGGCACATTTTGGCTTAATGTCAAGGGGGGAAAGCTTCCTAACAAGTAGTTCTGTCCCAAAGCAGAATAGGCTCCCCTGGGAGGTGATTGGTTTCTCTCATTCCAGGTCTTTTTTTTTAAGCTTTTTATTTACAATACATTTGCATGAGTAATTTTTCTTTTTTTTCATTTTTAAATAAGTTTTTATTTATGTTTTCTGTTTCTTACATCAGCATAGTTATCTTGAGTATCCTTCTCCCACCATCTCCCAGAGAGCCATCACATATAAAATACTGATTTTTTTTTATTTGCATAACATATGTGTGGGTAATTCTTCAACAATAACCCTTACATAGCTTTCCGTTACAAATTTTCCCCCCAACTCCCCACCCCTCCCCTAGATGGCAGGATATCCACTACATGTTAATTATGTTAAAATATTGGCAAATCGAATATATGTATACATAGTTCCAAACTTATCATTGTTGTGCAAGAAAAATCTTATCTACACAAGCGATATATCAGATAAAGGAAACACAATGTAAGCAAACATCAATCAAGGAGTATGAGAATGTTATGTTGTGGTCTACATTTCGCATCCCTCTCTCTGGGTGTATATGGCTTTCTTCAGTGAACAATAGGAGGTGGTTTGAAACATTTCATTGTTGAAGAGAGCCATGTCCATCAGAATTAATCGTCATATAGTACTGTTGTTGCCGTGTATAATGATCTCCTGGTTCTGCTCATTTCACTCAGCATCAGTTCATGTAAGTCTCTCCAGGCCTCTCTGAAATCATCTTGCTGGTCATTTCTTACAGAACAATAATATTCCATAATATTCATATACCATAATTTATTCAGCCATTCTCCAATTGAAGGGCATCTATTCAATTTCCAGTTTCTAGCCACTACAAAAAGGGCTGCCACAAACATTCTTGCACATGTGGGGCCTTTTCCTTCCTTTATGATTTCTTTGGGATATAAGCCCAATAGAAATGCTGCTGGGTCAAAGGGTATGCACAGTTTGATAACTTTTTGAGCATAGCTCCAAATTGTTCTCCAGAATGGCTGTATCCGTTCACAGCTCCACCAACAATGCATCAGTGTCCCAGCCCTCCCACATCCCCTCCAACATTCATCATTAACTTTTCCTGTCATTTTAGCCAATCTGACAGGTGTGAAGTGGTATCTCAGGGTTGTCTTGATTTGCATTTCTCTGATCAACAGTGATTTGGAGCACCTTTTCATATGACTATAAATAGTTTTAATTTCATCCTCTGAAAATTGTCTGTTCATATCCTTTGACCATTTATTGATTGGAGAATGGCTTGAATTTTTATAAATATGAGACAATTCTCTATATATTTTAGAGATGAGACCTTTATCAGAACCCTTAAATGTAAAGATGATTTCCCAATTTATTGCTTCCCTCCTAATCTTGTCTGCATTGATTTTGTTTGTACAAAAACTTTTTAACTTAATATAGTCAAAGTTATCTATCTGGTTTTCAATTAAAAGTTCCAGTTCTTCTTTGGACATAAATTTATTCCATCTCCACAGGTCTGAGAGGTAAACTATATTATGTTCCTCTAACTTGTTTACAAAATCACTCTTTATATCCAGATCATGAACCCATTTAGATCTTATCTTGGTATGTGGTGTTAGATGTGGGTCAAGCCCTAATTTCTTCCACA
>JAJPUD010010427.1:16088-26614 GCA_023553655.1 Myrmecobius fasciatus
TGAACCAGCCCTGCATTCCTGGTATAAATCCTACTTGGTCATGATGTATTATCCTGGGGATGACTTTCTGTAATCTTGTTGCTAAAATCTTATTTAAAATTTTTGCATCAATATTCATTAGGGAAATGGGTCTATAGTTTTCTTTCTCAGTTTTCTCCCTACCTGGTTTAGCTATCAGCACCATATCTGTGTCATAGAAGGAATTTGGTAGTACATCTTCTTTCCCTATTTTTTCAAATAGTTTGTATAGTATTGGAATTAATTGTTCTTTGAATGTTTGGTAAAATTCACATGTAAATCCATCTGGCCCTGGAGATTTTTTCTTAGGGAGTTGATTAATAGCTTGTTCTATTTGCATGAGTAATTTTTCAACATTGATCCTTGCAAAGCTTTCTGTTACAAATTTTTCTCTCCTTCTCCCCACACCCTCCCCTAGATGGCAGGTAGTCCAATATATGTTAACTATGTTAAAATATATGATAAATATATATATATATACACATATATATATATACATATTTATACAGTTATCTTGCTGTACAAGAAAAATTGGATCTAAAAAGAAAAAAAAACTGAGAAGAAAAATAAAATGCAAGCAAACATCAGTAGAAATCCTGAAAATGCTATGCTATGGTTCCCATTTCATATCCCTCTCTCTGGGTGTATATGGTTCTCTTCACCGAACAATTGGAACTGGTTTGAAACATTTCATTGAAGAGAACCATGACCATCAGAACTGATCCTCATATAGTATTGTTGTTGCCATGTATATTGATCTCCTGGTTCTGCTCATTTCACTCAGCATCAGTTCATGCAAGTCTCTCCAGGCCTCTCTGAAATCATGCTGCTGGTTGTTTCTTAGTCTCATTCCAGATCTTGAAGCAGAGGTTTGGAGGCAGTGAAGAGATACAGTAAATGGAATAGCTTGGCCTGGAGTCAGAGAGACATGAATTCAAATCCAGCCTCAGACAGTAACTAGGGCAAATAACACAACTTCTGTCTAGCTCAGTTTCCTCATCTATGAAGTAGGAATAATAATACCATTTACCTCCCAGGAAAATTGTGAGGATCAAATATGATAATATTTGTAAACCATGTTACAAACCTTAGAGCTGTCTGTCTGTGTCTCTCTTTATCTTTCTGTGTCTCTGTCTCTGTGTCTTTTTGTCTCTCTCTTTATCTTTCTGTCTCTCTATCTCTCTCCATCTCTCTGTCTTGTCTCTGTCTCTTTGTCTCTCTGTGCTTGTCTGTCTCTCTGTCTCATCTGTCGCTGTCTCTATCTTTCTGTCTCTATCCCTTTACCTCTCTGTTTCTATTTTTCTGATTTTTTTGTCTCTCTGCCTATCTCTCTCTCTGTCTTATCTCTGACTCTGTCTCTCCCTCTCTCTCCCCGTCTCCCCTTCTCCTTTTCCCCCTTTCCCCCCTTCTCCCCTCTCTCCCTCTTCCTCTCCCTCCCTTCCTCCTTTCCTCCTTCTCTCTCTGTACCTCTCTGTCTCTCCCTCCCTTTCTCTGTCTTTCTGTCCCTCTCCCCCTCTTTCTCTCTCTGTTGGCCTCTCCCTCTCTCCCCTTCGATGTCTCTCTCTGTCTCTCTCTGTCTGTCTCATCCTCTCCCTTCCTCTCTCTGTCCTTCTGTCTCTCTCTATCTGTCTCATCCTCTCCCTCCCTCTCTCTGCCTTTTTGTCTCTGTCTCTGTCTGTCTCTCCCTTCCCCCCTTTCTCTCTCTCTCTGTCTGTTTCATCCTCTCCCTTCCTCTCTCTGTCCTTCTGTCTCTCTCTCTCTCTATCTGTCTCATCCTCTCCCTCCCTCTCTCTGCCTTTTTGTCTCTGTCTCTGTCTGTCTCTCCCTTCCCCCCTTTCTCTCTCTGTCTGTTTCATCCTCTCCCTTCCTCTCTCTGTCCTGTCTCTCTGTGTCTGTCTGTCTCATCCTCTCCCTCCCTCTCTCTGCCTTTCTGTCTCTGTCTCTCCCTTCCCTCCCCTTTTTCTGTCTCTGTATCTCTCTGTTTCTTCTCTCTTTCACTCACTAATACGGTAGAGTTAAAGGACATGACTTTGCCATATAACTTCTCTATGACTTTTGAAAGTCACTTCACAGCTTTTGGTTTTACTTTCAACATCTATAAAAACAAAGGGTTAGATCACTTGGTGCTTCAGGACTTTTCTTGTTCTAAATCTTATGATTCTAAACATTCTCCATTTCAAATATATTTTGGGAAGCAGAAGCCCTAGAAGATCCCAGACTAGCAGCTATACAGCCATACTCCTGCCTTTCAGTCTTTATTTCATTATCTGTAAAATGGAAATAATGACATTTTTGCTACCCAATCAATCAGCAAGCATCCAATGGGTGTCCTGGACTAGGTGCTTGAGATAAAAATACTTTGAATGAAATAATCTCTACTAACAAAGGGCTTACAATTCAATATCCACCTTATCAGGTTCTTTTGAAGAAAATTCTTTGTAACCCTTAAATTCCTGGATGTATATTAATTGTTATTAGTATTACAATAAATGTTTTTTAAACACTTAATTGTGCATGAGGCCCTCTGCCCATCTCAGAAAATGGTCATGGGAAAATTACTTTATAAGCCATGAAGTGCCATATACACATAAATTGTTTTTAATTGTAAGTACAGGGGCAGCTTGGTGGCACAGTGTATCCACTGTGCCCCAGTCTTGAAGTCAGGAGGACTTGAGTTTAAATTAGGCCTCAGATTCTTAATATCTCCTAGCTGTGTGCCCCTGGGCAAGTCACACCCCTAATTGCCTCAGCAAAAAAAATTGTAAATATGATCAGCTGCACCTGATCAACTTAATGAGTTTAAGAGGAGGAAGACCTTTGGCACCTTGATTGTGTTAGGGATGAGAGTCACATAGCCTAGCTTCTTGGCTAAAGAAGAGGGAATTCCTGGGTCCTAAGTGCCTAGCCTCTGAATTTCTTTTTCCAGCCATGGAGAGACAGTAGCACAACCTCTTAGCCCCAGAAGAGGGGCTTTATCTGTGGAGAGAGGTAAAAGGTTTCTGAATATTAGTATTCCAACTGTTGAGAATGGCTAATTCCTTCTGATGGGATTCTGAGGGGCTTCTGAAGGAGTGTCAAAAGTTTTAAACAAAAAGCATGGCCCCAGAACTCTGGGAATATTAAGGGGCCCAAGCCATGATATTGAGGAAAAACCCAGCATTTTGCCCTTATTATGAGCTATTTACATGGTTCAGAACCACAGGGGAAGGGAGATGTTTTTCTAATAGACCCAAATTGATTCCAAGAGACCTGTATGGGTCATCTGGATGACTATTTTCTTCTCTGGCAATCTCATTTGTTTCACATCTAAAAGCCTAAACTAAAAGGTATCAGTATGAGAATAGAAAACTATACGGCTTCCAGAATGAAGACAGGACTCACTGGGAAAAAAAAAGGGGAAAATTATATCAACTGTTGAAGGGCGACTCTGAGTCATTAATATTGTTAGAATTTTCTGTGGGGTTAAATAAAAGCTGTCCTGCCTGTGCTTTGCATTGATACCTTGAATGCTTGCAAGGAAACTGGGTATTTTTTGACCACATCATTAGAAATTAGATGGGAGCTATATTCTTAAGTTTTCTTCTCCTTCATTGATCAGACTGAGGTATAAATAAATAAGCCTCATTTAAAGTAAAACCCTCTCCTGGGGTGTCTGTTTTATTGGGATCAAAACTACAAGTTCAGGGAAAGGAATTTTAATGGTAGAATTTCATATGTGTTAATGGGGGATAAAGTGAAGGAAGACTGGAGCGCTGGGCTTTTTCTGAGGTCTATGACATCAGTAAATGGTCTCTCATTTTGCTTATCCTTCTTGTTGACCTTGCTTATTAATTTTATTGAGGGCAAATGTAAGTAGGTCTGGGTAAATGGGATCTCTATACAGGAAAACCAAATGAAAGAAGGAAAAAAAGATCAAAAGTAAAGAAAGGAGCAAGAGAAAGGATAAAAAGAAAAGC
This sequence comes from Myrmecobius fasciatus, assembly GCA_023553655.1. Classification (NCBI taxonomy): domain Eukaryota; kingdom Metazoa; phylum Chordata; class Mammalia; order Dasyuromorphia; family Myrmecobiidae; genus Myrmecobius; species Myrmecobius fasciatus. The sequence goes on from JAJPUD010010427.1 coordinate 20,063, forward strand.
ACGCAGGATTAATTGATAAAAGGATCAGGTTTAATTGGGAGATGTTGAAAGGAACCAAAGGATAGAAATCCAATTAGTAAATTCCATCAAGCTGGAGCTGAAGTTGTGATACAAGCCCTCATATTTCTTCTTTCTGGCTCTCTAGTTGCAGGGGTGACATTGAGACAAGGCATCAATTACTCCATAGTAGTTGATGTTCTCTGCCCCCAGTAATTCTGTTACCTCCTCAGCTCCTCCTGTCCTACTGCATTTGCCACAGCTCAGGCTCACATCCCTAGCAGTGGGATGATTATCCCTACAAGTTGAGGTGACATAAATCCCCCAGGTAGCTGTGGTTGAACCACACAACTCCAGTGCCTTCCAATAATAAATGCTGAGGTTCTCACACTTGCAGGAAAGCCTTAGTGAAGGAGAGGATCTGATGAACATCCTGTTTTACAAGCAATTTGTCAGCCTCTTGCTGCATATTCTATCCTAGAGGCTGAATGCCTACTGATTTAGCAGAAGGGACTGTAATAGGCAATACCTCGGTGCAGAGTGGGTACAACTTAGGTGGTTGGGAGTGATGGATTTTCAGTGGGTTATTTGTTTGTTTACTTATTTTTGGTTTGGGCTGACTAACCCAGAAATATTTCCCATTTGAGACAAAGGAAAAATGCCTTCAGGCTTGTCTTGCCTAGATAGCTGCTGCCAGGATGAAGTAGCCTTTTTGTATTAAGCTCATCATGTCTGTTTGTGAAGGTATCATCATGTACCAAAAAATATTCAGGGTTTTGCAGAGAGCAGTCAGTATCTTCCTTTCCTTACTGCAAAACAGATAAATCATGGGGATCAGATTTCAGCTATATGCTTAGTGCAATAGCTTTCTATCCATATTTTTAACCTCTTGCTGTCATCCTTGATACCAATAGGACTCATAGCAAAGATTGTGTATAAACTGCATCTTTATATCAGTCCCCTTTGATCCTGACCCATATCTCCTCTGCCATCCTCTCCCAACTGATCGACTTCTGTCCTAGTTTGATTCACTGTGACACCTCTCATGGCTGGGCAGCCCATACACTTTTGTCAAAGGAAAGTGCCCAATATTTCAAGTCTCTCAGAATGAGATGTCCCTCTTGAACTTTCTGCTTTAATCCTCTCTTCCTCAGACAGCTCTGCTCTGTATCTGAGCTTCCCACATGCTCCTGAACCTCATGTGAGGCAATTGATCATTGGCAGAGGAAACCAGCCAAGATGGAGAAAACACCTTGCCCACGCTGCCGTTGTGAACATGAAAAGAAATGTCTGGGAGATTTTGAAGATCAAGAATATTCAGGCAATAAAACCTTAGTTCCTTTCTTAGTAGAACACTTCTTTCAGGATACCTTTGGAGCAAACCCCCTTTTGGTCAATGAGAGCCCCCAAAGCAAATCTCTCTTCAGTGTATATTAATGATTTATGGAATTATTTCTCCTTGAGCTACCCAGTATCTTCTCTATTTTTCAGGGAAGGTATGCTACTTCTTTAATTGTTTCTTTTTTTCTTTCCTTCAGGATACAGGATGAAAATTTCTATAGGAATGTTAAATGGTCTCCTCCCAATCTCCTAGCACCTCTGCCTGGGGTTCCTTATTAAACTTTTTCCTGACCCGTTCACTACTCCCTTTCTGTTTTCAAATACTCTCAGTTCTTCTCTCCCTTAAAAGAACTTTCATTTGTGCAAAGTCAGCTTCTTGTTCAAAGTCAGGCTGTGTGACCCCATATTTCTTTAGGCTTTGAATGCATGTATAGTCAGCCTGCAGGATATGGTGGTCCAGAAATTCCTTTGTGTATGCTTATTAATCCTATCTCCCTATAATGCTACAGCATGGGGAGGAGCTGAGGCAGCACTAATCCAATCTCCTCATGATTTATATAAATCATATATATATATATGTATATACACACACATATATATATATAGTCAATGACTACGTGCAAATATGAACCATTTTGCCATACATCCCAATACACATACTTCAGTCTTTATAGAAAAGTTGTTTATTCCTGTCTGTAAAAACAGTGAGTAGTTTGAAATTTGAGTTGGCTGTATCAGATTGTTTGTTTGCTTGGGGTGCAAATAAAATAATTTTAACTTTCTTTTTCCTGATTTTACCTTATTGGTCAGGGTGAGACCTGAACTAAGATTTTTTTTTTTAACATCTTCATCTTGCCCCCAGCTGCTATTCTATTTGTTTCCTTCTTTTTTTTTTTCTGGGATGTGTAGTCTTAATGCACTTCACTACTTCCTTCCCACCTAAATGCTCTGCAGTCTTGCTTCCTGAGATTGTAGAGTCAGAATTGAAAGTAATCTCAAAGGCTATTTTGTCCAGTATCTTCATTTTACAGATGAGGAGACTGAGGCCTATAGAGGTTAAATAACTTCCATTTTCATCACTTGACTAAAACTATTTTCATTATTTTCTTTGCTCATGATTCTCTCTCCTCCACTCTGCCTCTCCAAATTCTAATCATCTTCCCAGGTCCAGTACATCTTCCTCTTCCATGAAGCCTTTTATCACAATTCTGTTACCTTTAATCTCATTCTTCTCCAAAGTTTTGTATTTTTTAGAGTCCATTGTGCCTAATTGAGCACATAAATGTTCCTGGTAGGCTTCTAGGAACCATTCTAGTTTTTATTTGCAAAGGTTCAGACCTGGATAGGATCAAAGTAGGTCACTTTACAGATTCCTTCAAATCTTCCATTTCACATAAAGAATGTGAGCTATAGAGAAGTCGGATGATTTGATCAAGGTCAGATGAGTAGTAAGTAGGAGAGTCGGGCATGAACTCCAGACCCTTAACTACAAGTCCGCTTCCATGTGTTGCTAGTTTTATGTCTTCTGCTAGACTATAAATTTCCCTTAATGCAGTGCCTTATTCAAATATGCCTCTGACATCCCCATCAATGAAAGTACAGCAGGGAATGGGGATGGAGTGCTGGAATTGAAATCAGGAAATCTGGCTTTGAATACCAACTTGGGCACTTGATAGTTGCCATAATCCTAGACCTTAGGGCCTTGATTCCATCATTTACCAAAGGGAACTGATACTAGTCTTTCAGGATTGTCAATCAATTTTCAAGTGCTATATAAATTTGATTTATTATTACTGTTACCTAATACCTCAAACAAAGTTGGACACAAAAGGGGCTCAAAAAATCCTTGTTGAATGATGGATTTGACTATGACTCCTCAGTGAAATTTCTTTTTAAAAATGTGGTATATATTTAATTTTTAATTTATGGAATACAACAAGCCTAATAAAAAAGGTGATTTCATAAGAAGCTGCAAATCTATTATGTATAAATTGCTATTCCTTTTAAATATATAATGTTATCATGTAAATTTCTTTATTCTTCTCCCTAAGATAACATTAAACACAAATATAAATGTATATATATATATATGTGTGTGTGTATGTGTGTGTGTGTATATATGCAAAATACACATTATTATTCATCCATCTTTTTTCCTCAGGATGTAGACAATAACTTCCTTCATATATCCTTTGTAATTAATTTGAGTACTTATAATAGTCAAAATGAGTTATTTGCTCAAAGTTATCTTTAAAACAATATTGTTACTATACACAATTCTGTCTTGGTTCTGCTCATTTCACTTTTCATTATTTCATGCAAGTCTATCCACGTTTTTAAAAGATCATTAAGCTCATCATTTCTTTTTTTTTTGAAGTGCTCATAATAGACTTTATTTTTTTTAAATTAAATCTTTTTATTTGTATAACATAAGTATGGGTAGTTCCCCAGCATTGATCTTTAAAAAGCTTTCCATTACAAATTTTACCCCCAGTCCCCTCCCCTCCCCTAGATGGCAGGAAGTCCACTACATATTAATAATGTTGAAATACTTGAGAAGTTATGCAAGAAAAATCCTATCTACAAGAAAAAAAAGAATCAGAGAAAGGCAACACAATGCAAGCAAATGTCAATAGAGATCATGAAAATGTTATGTTGTGGTCCATATTTCATGTCCCTCTCTCTGGGTGTATATGGTTTTCTTCAGTGAACAATTGGAACTGGTTTGAGACAATTCTTTGTTGCAGAGAGCCACGTACATCAGAATTGATCATCATGTAATACTGTTGTTGCTGTGTATGATGATCTCCTGGTTCTGCTCGTTTCACTCAGCATCAGTTCATGCAAGTCTCTCCAGGCCTCTCTGAAATTGTCCTGCTGGTCGTTTCTTACAGAGCAATAGTATTCCATAACATTCATATACCATAATTTATTCAGTCACTCTCCAATTGATGGGCATCCCTTCAGTTTCCAGTTTCTAGCCACTACAAAAAGGGCTGCCACAAACATTCTTGCACATGTGGGGCCCTTTCCCTCCTCTAAGATCTCTTTGGGATATAGGCCCAGTAGAAACACTGCTGGGTCAAAGGGTATGCACAGTTTGACAACTTTTTGAGCATAGCTCCAAATTGCTCTCCAGAATGGTTGGATCCGTTCACAGTTCCACCAACAATGTATTAGGGTCCCAGTTTCCCCACATCCCCTCCAACATTCATGGTTATCTTTTCCTGTCATTTTAGCCAATCTGACAGGTGTGTAGTGGTACTTCAGAGTTGTCCTAATTTGCATTTCTCTGATCAGTAGTGATTTGGAGCAACTTTTCATATGACTAGAGATGGTTTTAATTTCATCATCTGAAAATTGTCTGTTCATATCCCTTGACCACTTATCTATTGAAGAGTGGCTTGAATTCTTATATATATGAGACAATTCTCTATATATTTTAGAAATGAGGCCTTTATCAGAACCATTAAATGTAAAGATGATTTCCCAATTTGATGCTTCCCTCCTAATCTGGTCTGCATTTGTTTTGTTTGTACAGAAACTTTTTAACTTAATATAGTCAAAATTATCCATCTGGTGTTCAATTAGGAGTTCCAGGTCTTCTTTGGACATAAATTTGTTCCATCTCCACATGTCTGAGAGATAAACTATATTACGTTCCTCTAACTTGCTTACAAAGTCCCCCTTTATATCTAGATCATGAACCCATTTAGATCTTATCTTGGTATGTGGTGTTAGGTATGGGTCAAGCCCTAATTTCTTCCACACTAGTTTCCAATTTTCCCAGCAGTTTTTGCCAAATAGAGAGTATTTATCCCAAAAGCTGGGGTCTTTGGGTTTATCGAACACTAGATTGTTAAGGTTAATGCCTAGGTTGTCCTGATAACCTATCCTGTGCCACTGATGAACTGCTCTATTTCTTAGCCAGTACCAAACGGTTTTGATGACTGCTGCTTTATAATATAGTTTTAGATCTGGTACAGCAAGGCCACCTTCATCTGCCTTTTTTTCAGTAATCCCCTTGAAATCCTTGACCTTTTGTTCTTCCAAATGAACTTTGCTACTATTTTTTCTAGATCTGTAAAATAATTTCTTGGGAGTATGATTGGTATGGCACTAAATAAGTAGATTAGTTTGGGTAGTATTGTCATTTTTATTATGTTCGCTCTGCCTACCTATGAGCACTTAATGTTTTTCCAATTGATTAGGCCTGATTTTATTTGTGTGGAAAGTGTTTTGTAATATAGTTCTGTATATAGTATAGTTTCTATACTATATATATATAAACTATACTATACAGTATAGTTTCTGACTTTTCCTTGGCAGATAGATTCCCAAATATTTTATCCTATCATCTGTTATTTGGAATGGAATTTCTTTTTGTATCTCTTGCTGCTGAACTTTGTTGGTAATATATAAAAATGCTGATGATTTATGTGGATTAATTTTGAATCCTGCCACTTTGCTAAAGTTGTGAAGTGTTTCTAGTAGTTTTTTAGTTGAATCTCTAGGGTTCTCTAAGTATACCATCATGTCATCTGCAAAGAGTGATAATTTGGTTTCTTCATTACCTACTTTGATTCCTTTTATCTCTTTTTCTTCTCTTATTGCTAAAGCTAACATTTCTAATACAATATTAAATAGTAATGGTGACAGTGGGCAACCTTGTTTCACTCCTGATCTTATTGGGAATGGTTTTAGTTTGTCTCCATTACATATGATGCTTCCTGATGGTTTTAAATAGATGCTACTGATCATTTTAAGGAAAAGTCCATTTATTCCTACTCTCTAGTGTTTTTAATAGGAAAGGGTGTTGGATTTTATCAAAGGCTTTTTCTGCATCTATTGAGATAATCATATGGTTTTTGTTAATTAAGTTATTAATATAATTAATTATGCTGATAATTTTCCTAATATTGAACCAGCCCTGCATCCCTGGTATAAATCCTACTTGGTCATAGTGTACTATCCTGGGGCTGACTTTCTGTAATCTCATTGCTAATATCTTATTTAAAATTTTTGTATCAATATTCATTAGGGAAATTGGTCTATAGTTTTCTTTCTCTGTTTTCACCCTACCTGGTTTAGCTATCAGCACCATATCGGTCTCATAGAAGGATTCTGGCAGTATACCTTCTGTCCCTATTTTCTCAAATAGTTTGTGTAGTATTGGAATTAATTGTTCTTTGAATGTTTGGTAGAATTCACATG
>JAJPUD010010427.1:31614-62334 GCA_023553655.1 Myrmecobius fasciatus
TCAATAAATTGGTGTCTTTTTCATATCTCTTTTGCAGGGCATCATATTCTTCTTGCAAGATATTGTATCCTTCTTGCACTGATTTCAGTTTATTTTCCCATTTATCCTCCAGCTCTCTTTTGAGGTTCTTTATGCAATCTTCTAGAAAGGTCTTTTGAAAAGGGGACCAGTGATGGTCTTTAATACCTTCTTCTGGTATTTTATCTAAAGGAACCTCAGGATCTGGGGTCATCGATTCTTTGCCTTGATAAAAGCTGTCTATGGTGAGAGCTCTCTTTTGCTTCTTCATTTTTTTTAGACAGCATGGATATCTCTTTAAGGTAGGGAAAAAATGGCGGCTGAAAAGCTTTGCCCTGGGGCACTTCGGTGAGTTAACTTAAGGTGCTGGGCCGGTGGGGGCTAGGACTAAGTCTGAATTACTCCTTAAACAAGGCAAGTCTGCCAGAACACCTGCCCCCAATCAGGGCAGAGTGTCCGAGTGCCTCAGATAAACTCCAGGTGTTTGGAATTTGGAGTTTGGAGTTTGGAATTTCTGCCATGAGGAGCTGAGCTGAGTCCCACCCTCACTTCCGGCCTTCACAACAGTCATCTATTTATCTCTCTCTCCGAGTCAGACTAACCTGATATGAAGTTCTCCAGAGAGCTGTGCCCAAATATTTCTGAGTTCGTTGACTTGAAGATCAGTTCAGAGGCTTATTTTATTGTTGATTTGAGAGAAGATTCGGAGGAGAGGCAGAAAGTCACCTTTTCACTCTGCCATCTTCGCTCCGCCCCCCGAGCTCATCATTTCTTAATGCACAATAATATTCCATTATGATAACATACCACATCTTATTCAGCCATTCCCCAGTTGACAAACATGCCCACGTTTTCTGTTTTTTTTTTTTTTTTTTTGCCAGTTAATTGCTATTTCTTACTAGCGACTTGAAGTTCCAGCTTTGTATTAAAATGCCCAATTATCAAACAACATTTACTGTTGTGTGGGTGGCTCATGGGTTAAGTAGCCTTATTCTTTTTATTGCTATAGTCAGAATTGAAACTATTTGATAATTGTACCTTTTCCTCCAGACTAGTTTTCCTGTGGTACTAGGTGACACAAAATTTTTGTTTTATTTTTATTATTAAAGCTTTTTATTTTCAAAACATATGCATAAATAATTTTCAACCTTCACCCTTGCAAAACCTTGTTCCAAATTTTTTCCCTCCCTTAGCCTCACGCCCCCTTCCTAGATGGCAAGTAATACAATGTATGTTAAACATATGCAATTCTTCTATACATATTTCTACAATTATTGTGCTGCACAAGGAAAGTCAAATCAAAAAGGAAAAAAATGAGAAAGAAAACAAAATGCAAGCAAACAAGAAGCATTAAAATGCTATGTTGTGTGGGGGCAGCTAGGTGGCGCAGTGGATAGAGTACCAGCCCTGAAATCAGGAGGACCTGAGTACAAGTCCTACCTCAAACACTTAATACTTCCTGGCTGTGTGACTGTGGGCAAGTCACTTAATCCCAATTGCCTCAGCAAAAAAAAAAAATAAATTAAAAAATAAATTAAAAATGCTGTGTTGTGATCCACACTCAGTCCCCACAATCTTCTCTCTGGGTGTAGATGTCTTTATCAGAAAATCATTGGAACTGGCCTGAATCACCTTGAAATTGAAAAGAGACACGTTCATCAGAATTGATTATTGTTTAGTCTTGTTGCCATGTATAATGATCTCCTGGTTCTGCTCATTTCAGTCAGAAGCTGTTCATGTAGGTCTCCTGCTGGTCATTTCTTACAGAACAATAATATTCCATAACATTCATATAACATAATTTATTCAGCCATTCTCCAACTGATGGGCAGCCAGTCAGCTTCCAGTTTTTTGCCACTACAAAAAGAACTGCCACAAACATTTTTGCCCACATAGGTCCTTTTCCCTTTTTAATGTTTTCTTTGGAACACAGGTACAGTACAGACACTGCTGTATCAAAGTGTATGCATGATTTGATAGCCCTTTGGGCTTAGTTCCAAATTGCTCAAAATGGTTGGATAAGTTCACAACTCCACCAACAATGTATTAATATCCCAGTTTTCCCACATTTCCTCTAATATTCATCATTATCTTTTCCTATTATGTTAGCCAATCTGAGAGATGTGTAGTGGTACCCCAGAGTTGTCTTAATTTGCATTTCTCTGATCAATAATAATTTAGAGCATTTTTTTTCATTTGAGTATAAATGATTTAAATTTTTTCATTTGAAAATTATCTATTCTTTTTTTGATTATTTATCATTTGGATAATGACTTGAGTTCTTATTAATTTGAGTCAATTTTCTATGTATTTTAGAAATGAGGCCTTTGTCATAACTTTTGGATATAAATTTTTTTCTTAATTTATTGCTTCGCTTCTAATCTTGTATGCATTGGTTTTGTTTGTACAAAACCTTTTTAATTTAATATAATTAAAATTATCCTTTTTGCATTCCATAATGTACTCTAGTTCTTCTTTGGCTACAAATTCTTTCTTTCTTCACAGATCTGAGAGGTAGATTATTCTTTGTTCTTTTAATTTGCTACTACAAAAAAGGATTGTTATATCATTCTTTATGTCTAAATCATGAACCCATTTCGACCTTATCTTGGTGTAGGGTGTTATATGTGAGTCAATACCTAGTTTCTGCCATATTAATTTCCAATTTTTTTTCAAAAATTTTTATAAAATAGTGAGTTTTTACCCCAGAAGCTAGAGTCTTTGGGTTTATCAAACACTAGATTACTATAGTCATTGACTATTTCATTTTGTGAACCTAACCTATTTCACTGATTGACAACTCTATTCTTAGTACCAAATGATTTTGATGACTGCTGTTTTATAATAGGATTTTAGGTCTGGTACAGCTAGGCCACCTTCATTTGAATTTTTTTTTCATTGATACAAAAATTTCGAAGAATTCATTGCCTTCTACATTGTTATTTGTGGATTCTTCATAAAAACACTCCAGAATCCCCTTCCTTTTGCTTACATTGGGTAGATCTTTGCTAGTTTTTTTTAAGTCTAACCCTTTCCATTTATTTTAAAATATTTTATTTTTTCACAATATGTCAAGATAATTTTTAGCATTCATTTTTACATGATTTTGAGTTCCAAATTTTTCTCCCTCCATATCTCTGTTCTCTCCTTGTAAGCAGGCAATTTAATGTATGTTGTATATGTGCAATTGTGCAAAACACATTTCCATACTAGACATAGTTAAGAAAGAAGAAACAAAAGGAAAAAAAAACATGAAAAAATAAATTAAGTGAAAAAAGTATGCTTCAATCTACAGAATCCATCAGTTCTCTATCTGGATATGGATAGCATTTTCCATTGTGAGTTGTTTGTATTGCCTTAGAATATGCTTTTTCTTGAGAAGAGTTAAGTCATTTATACTTTATCATTTTTTTCACACAATGTTGCTGACACTGTGTACAATATTTTCCTGGTTCTTTTCATTTTACTTTGTGATTTTTCTGATTTTCCTGAAATCTGCCTGTTTATCATTTCTTATTGCCCAATTGTATTCCACTACATTCATAGTCCACAGTTTGTTCAATCACTCTCCAACTGAGGGCAATCCCCTCAATTATCAGTATTTTTTCCTATTGTTAAGTATAAAATATTTGAATGCATTTAGATATCTTGAATGAATTAGATATGTTTTGGAATGAGGACAGTTCTTCATTGTAATACATTAGGTACTGTCTGCTGGAAGATTACATAGGAGAGACTTAAGATGTATGGGATTCAAGCCTGTTTATATTTTGAGCTATGAATCTTATGGACTAGAGACCAAAAGGAAGAAAAAGTGGATGAAGCTTGAACATTGTTTAAGGAGACATTTCTTCCCCTATAATTGTCTTCCCCCACTAATGGCTTCAATTGATGTTGTAGGGTCAGTTAAAAATTGGTAGGGCATGAATAAGGTCTCTGAAGTCTAGACTTGGAAAGGTACTTTCTTCTAAGTCAATTTTTATTCTCTCTGCTCCTTGTTCTCACTGAATCATCACTGATTTATATAGCTATTAAATTTCAATCTATTGTTATTCTCAGATATTTATACTAGAAAGAGGAAACATGTTAGACTCCAGACATTAAAGACTGAAACAAAAAAAATGTTTTTTTGAGTCACGCAAGGAAGGTGCATGATGAAAATGAAAGATCCCCTCAGAATCAAGAAAAGGACATTCAGTCACTGAGAACCTACCATAGATTTGAGATATTGATAAGGAATAAGCATTTACATAGTACCTACTATGTGCCAGGCACTCTGCTAATTGCTTTTACAAATATAGTTTTATTGGAAACATAATCTTTTTGTAAATGCTGGCAAGTCATTTAGTATCTGTTTTCCTGAGTTGCTTCAATTGTACAATAGGAGTAATAGAACCTACCTCCTAGAGTTGTGAGAATCAAATGAGATGTTGAATTTAAAAGCTTACTCCAGAAAAACAGAGATCACATGTCAATTAGCATAATGCAGAAAATCTAGATTGATCTTAGTAAATTTTTGAGGGAAGAATGGAAGGAAAGAAGGGATAGAGGCAAGGAGAGAGGGAAGAAAGGAGGGAATAAAGTAAGATGGAACTTAATCCCATAAATATTACTATAGTTTTTCAAGAAACCTGGTAGGACTCGGGTTTAAACATCATGAAACTGAGTAAATGGATTCTAGACACTTTAAAATAAATTGATTCAAATTCCTATTGTTCTTTATACTGTTATGTCTGTTCTCCATAAAGAGTTTTCTTTGAATTAACAACAAATTTAAAAATTTTTGAAAAAGGATCAGTAGTTTCTTTCTAAAAGGGAATCACAAGACTGAAAGATTAAAGTGCTTAAGATTTCCGTGCAGAAAATCAATAAGATGGTTTTGATGATGATGGTTAGGGTACATGAATATAAAAAATGCAGGGTAATTTTCATATTTTTATAACCCATATTATTTCTGTCTTTAAAACTAATATGTGCCATTTACCCAAAACTTAATTATAATTATCTTTTAGTACTGAGTTTAAATAATTTTATAAGTTTATTTTAATTTAGTAAAATTATGCACAAATGAACATTTATAAATGCATAGGGTTATTTGGGGATGAAAAAAGTGAAGGAGTCTAAGTTCTCCAAATCCCATCTGTCTCAGCCAGTAAAGCAAAGAAAAAGTGAAGGTACAGTGTTTGTTCTTTAATTACAAAGTCATGTTCATAGAAAACTTTGTATAAGCCTCTGAGGATATGAGAGTGAAATCATAGCATGCAAGAGGATGCTACTAAATGAGGAGGTCAAACTTGTGTTGCAATAATACTACAGTTAATATTATATATATATATATACATATATATATATATACACATATATATATATATATATTTAACTCAACCTCTAATTTCATTGGTATAAGGAATTCTCAAAAGGCAATTCCCTCCACCAGTGCAAATCAGTGACTATCCTACAACTTACAGTTTAAAGAGAATTTCTAGATACACTGAAGGGGTAGGTGATTTGTTTAGGATCACATTTCCAAGTATGTGTCAGAAACCAGACTTGAACTTGGGTTATTCTGAATTGGAGGCTGGTTCACTATTCATTCTGTTACTTATTCTTTCTCATTGTATAATTTAAACAAGAGTGTTTTCTAGTTAATGAGAAGAAGGGGTCAAGATTATACACATGAATGAACCAAATGGTAGCTATAGTCTTTGATCAAAAAGAAACTCAGAATGACAGTGAAATCAATGTATGCTATGCTACAATTTCATCAATCACACAATTCCACACTGTCTCAACATACAATTATACATTCAAGGTGAGATTCTACTAAACATCTCTGAACTTATTTCTTCATGTGGGTTCAGAGTTATATATCTGGAAGTAATCCTTAGGGATCTTCTGGTGCAGAGGTATGTAACTCCCAGTCCATCAAACTCTGGAACCAGATTAAAATGGAATTGGAAAATGTTTAACAAAATAAATAAAAATACAATACAACGTAAATAATGTTAATTTATGATTGTCCAAATCAATATGTGGTCCAGGAATATGTTTCCATTTGATTTTGGCACAGGTAAATCCCCTTCCTTCATTTTATAATAGAATACAGACCCAGGGCGACTAGGGACTTATCCCTACACAGGTATTAAGTGGCCAAGATGGGATGTGACTGCCTATCTTTTGATTAAATCCCAAAGCATATCTCTTCTCATATACTTGAAAATATCTAAAATCCACAGTGTCTGAATATTTTGTTGATCAGTCATTTTAATTATGTCCCATTCTTTGTGACCCTATTTAGGGTTTTCTTGGCAAAGATACTGGAGTGGTTTGCCATTTTCTTCTCCTTGTTTTACAGATGAAGAAACTGAGGCAGACAGGATTAAGTGACTTGCATAAGGCTATTTCATATTTTAAGAAATGCTTTTGTGAAATCAATATCTTTCCTTTTTCTCTTTCTCAAAATGCTACAGGATGATTTCAACAAATTAAATGGAATTGTTCCTGTTTGGGATTGAGATATATTTATCATTCTTTTCATCCACTGGAATGGGGTCTGTTTTATTCCTAGCCCCTACATGGAACCTGATTATAAAACGTTTTTGATTTACAGAGCAAATTCTGGGAAACTTTGCCATCTAGATATCCTTTTGTATATGCTATTTTGGGCTGTCACCACAGTTAATTAGTTAAAAAAAAACTACCATGAGAATGATTTTGGGGGGGAATCAGCTTCAAAATACAGCATGTAAGTACAGAAATTAGGTACCAACATTTCCAATTTCTAAAATCTTTCTTTTCTTCTTGTACTATGTACAAGGTCAGACATACAAGCACATTAGTGGGAATGACTGTAAGTTTGCATTTAATACACCTTTCACAAATGACCTGAGGTTGGTCTAGTCCTAGGTACATAAAACTGTGAAGGGCAGGCTTAGAGGACTACACTTTTTAGAAAAGTAATGAAAGGAGATTTAAATGAGTAGAGGTGAAAATAAGAGGGAGAAAAAGAGAGGATAAAGAAAGAAGAGACAGGGAAAGAGAAAGGGGGGTGGAGAAGAGAAATTGAGAGAGCACAACTCATCTGCCTTAGCAATTAGGAGGTAGTAGGGGAAGGAAAAAAATAGGTCATCTTGACATCCATTATTCTAACAATTCCACTTTTAGTATTATTCATAATTATTTCATTCTAGTACATGATCCAGCTTCAAAGCAAGATCATATCTATTTATGAATAAACTACAAGAGTATGTATACTGCAAGTAGAATAATAAAAAGGTAAAGATTTATTATAAGCTGCAGCAAAATGTAGAAAGGATTTGAGCATAAAAAGTAATTGCCTTTGAGCAGGGGGTATTATACATTGCCAGGAGTTTCTCACCTTCTCCAAATGTGGGAATTGCAAATTGATCAATCCTAAAACATTCCATAAAATTTACAGCTTTGAAGACTGGGAGCATAATGTAGTTGGAGGGAACTGCATGGTGATGCATCACAGGAGATGGGAGGAACTCAAAAAATTAAAGAGCCAACATATTTTAAGATGCATTGTTACTTTTGGAAAGCTATCTGGCTAATCTATTGCAGAGAGAATTATTGGATAGCTGCTCCAGAGGAGCCATCCTCCTGTGTCTCTCTAGTAAAAAGAAATGCCAAAGCAAGGATTAGCCAGTATGGATTAACTGCAGCCCCTCCCCTCTCTATTCTTCTAAGAATAAAACAGATATTAAGGGAAGAGGAGATAGGGAGAGGAAGACAATCTGAATTTCTTCATGGAATGCTTTCAACTCTAGATGATACAAATAGCCAGTAGTAAAGTAGAAAAATTCAGCCATTAATTTGAAAAGCATTTTTAAAGTCCTCACTATGTGTCAAGCACCATGTCCAAAGATAAGACAGCAAAAATGAATTGGTCCCTGTTTTAAAGCAGCATAGTTTCTATTGCTGGTCTTGGATAAGTCACATTAATCTCCCTGGGCTTCCATTTCCTCATTTATAAAATGGAGGTGACAGCAATAATGTCATTATCTATTTCTCTAAGCTATTGTGAGGATTCAGTGATTTAAGGTATGTAAAGTGCTATATGGACATCAGCTATCCTAAATGTCAACTATTAGCAATGATAAATATCATTTTCCTTTTTTTTTAAAGTTTTTTGGGAGCAGTTATCATTAAATGATTTACCAAATAAATATCTGAAGCCAGATTTGAATTCTGGTCCCCCTATTCTAGGGTTGGTGCTCTGTTCACTGTACCACCTAATTGCCCCCAAAATGCAATTTTCAATGATAAATATTTATTGAACACTTCCTTGATGCAAATCAGAAATTACCCATTACAGTTTAACTACAGCCCCTCCTTTTATAAATAAGACCGATAACATGCCATAGAATCATGGGTTTTAGAACTAAAAGGCAGTTTAGAAGCTATCTAGTCCAGGCACTTCATTTACAGATGAAGAAACAGAGTCACAGAGAGGATAAATGGATTGCTCAAAGTCAGTTGTAAATAATAGAGATTAATTTAATCTCCAGCTCTGCCTTCAAATTTATATACAATTCAATGTTTATTATACAATCTGAATGGTCTGCATCTGATATTTTACATTCTTTTATTAGTTAATGTGAAAACAGTTCATTAGAAAGAGAAAAAAAATTAGTCAGCTAACCAGAGTGTTGGACTTACCCACCATTATTAATATAGTCATAATGAGTTCAACATATTGTATGCCCAGTCCTATGCTAGACTCTGTAGGCAAGACAAAGATTATTCAGTCATGGTTCCTGTCCCAGTGGAAATGCCTGTTTAGTTGGAAAGATAAGAGAGGCATATAGGAAAACAACAAGTTGGTAAATGTCAAATGTTAGACACAGAGAGTAAATCAGTTTATATAACAGAAGAGGGAGAGATCATTTATTTCTAGTTTGTGCAATCATGGATAGCTTGAAAGAAAAGATTCATTTTTAGCTGTACTTTGAAGAGTGAGTGGAATTTTGACTGGTATGGAGGTAGAGGAAGGAAATTGGAGGCAAGAAAATGGCTTGCCTTTCACAAAATACCATAATGGTGTGACACAAAATATGTTTTGTGGAAATTGAATAAACCAGCTTGACTTTGCTTGGCTAACTAGAAAGCCTAAAGAGGAGATGAGTGACACTAGCTATTATAGTCCAGAATTATTTCCATATTTGTTTTTTTAGGCCTATATTTTTTAACAAGTTATTTCAATTCTAGATATACTCCCACCCCCATTTTTTAAACCTCACATCACTTCCCTTTTATAGAATGTACCAGAAAACTGCCATAATAAAAATGTTCTTGTGCAATCAAACAGATTGGTACCTCCTTGTTTGTGACATCAGAGATGAGAAACCAATCAACTGTGCTTGAGTGAATCCTGCCTCTTCCTTATAAAATATCTGGTCTCCTTCAGCATCCCTGAGCCCTTTCATACATGAACTGATGTCAGACTTGAGAATCCCATCCTTCAACTTGATGACAGCTTCTTATTATAAGACAAGTCCAAGGGATGGTCCCTTGTAGTGCTATCATGGTTTTCCCTCTTATAATTCTCAAAGCTCTGGCAATAATCCTCATTATATTGTGTTCTTTCTTAGCTATCCTGTTAACAGGAAGGACCTCAGGAGATGCTGTAGAATCCTTCCCTTGTTGCCTCTACCTCCTGTTTTGCATGCTTAGATTCTTTCAGTTCAGCCTTATAGACTTCTTTTTACAATAGATGAATGGGCCCTTTTCACCAGTGAATATCTGGTCTAATCCTCCAGAGAAACCTTCATTAAGTTTTTGATTATATTGTCACAGCTGTGATTTTGGGAAGATTATTCTTTTTTTTTTTTTTTTTGCTTTTTGCTGAGGCAAATGGGGTTAAGTGACTTGCCCAGGGTCACACAGCTAGGGAATGTTAAGTGTCTGAGATCATATTTGAACCCAGGTCCTCCTGACTTCAGGGCTGGTGTTCTATCCACTGCGCCACCTAGCTGCCCCGGAAGATTATTCTTAATGTGTATACAGGAAGGGCTTAATGGGAAAAAGGAAAATTTGAGGCAGGAAGACCAGTTTTGAGTCTACAATAATAGTCCAGGTGAGAAATAATGAGGATTTTGAAAGAGAATGACTACAAGCTCCTTCTGAGCAAGGATTATTTCATTTGTTGGTTTTGTATGCCCCTGGCTTTTAAAAAAAAAAACTCAGTTTTATTTTTAGGTCTACTTTCTTTCCCTCTCACCTCTTCCCATTCCCATTAAAAAGAAAGAAAAAACAAAGCCCTTGTTACAAACTTGCATAGTCATTTTAATTTGCATTTCTCTAATTATTAGTAATTGAGAGATTTTATACATGACATTTGATAGTTTGGATATCTTTCTCTTTTTTCATTATTAATAATAGGTTTTTATTTTTCAAAAAAACATTCAAAGATACTTTTCTTTTTTAAAATTAAACTTATTTATTTTCAAAATATATGCATGGACAATTTTTAACATTCACTTTTGTGATCATCTTACTGTTGAAAAGAGACACATCTGGGCAGCTAGGTGGTATAGTGGATAGAGCACCAGCCCTGAAGTCAGAAGGACCTGAGTTCAAATCTGGTCTCAGATACTTAACATTCCCTAGCTGTGTGACCCTAGGCAAGTCACTTAACCCCAATTGCCAAAGCAAAAAAAAAGAAAAAAAAGAAAAAGAAAAGAGACACATCCAACAAAATTGCTACTATAAAAAGGGATGCTGTACACATATGTCATTTTCCTTTTTTTATGATCTCAGAAAAATAGTTTTCAACATTCAACCTTGCAAAACTTTATATTCCAAAATTTTTCTTCCTCCCTCCCTCCCTTCCCCTACCCTTAGACAGCAAGTAATCCAATATAAGCTAAACATGTCCAAATCTTCTAAAACTATTTCCACATTCATCAGATCAAGTAAAATCAAATCAAAAGGGAAAAATGAGAAAGAAAAAAAACAAGCAAGTAAACAGCAACAACAAAAAAGGTAAAAATACTATGTTACGATCTACATTCAGTCCTTATAGTCCTCTCTCTGAGTGCAGGTGGCTCTCTCCATCACAAGTCTTTTGGAATTGGCCTGAATCACCTCATTGCTGAAAAGAGCCAAGCCCATCAGAGTTGATCATCATATAATCTTGTTGTTGTGTACAATGTTCTCTTGGTTCTACTCACTTCACTTAGCACTGGATTTTCTTTTCTACAAACAACCTATTCATACCATAAGACTATTTATGAAATGGGAAATGGCTCTTATTCTTGTAATTTAGCATGTACTTTTAGAAATGAGACTTTATAACACAACCTTATTAAAAGGTTTCCCCCCCACTTGTTTCTATTTTAATTTTAGCTGAATTTGTGAGAGAAAAATTTTAAAATTTTTCATCAAAATTATTTTATTTCATTTCTTGTGAACCTTTCTATATATTATTTAGTCATGAACTCTTCCCTTCTCCATAGATCATATCCATCAACAAGAATTTTCTTCCTTGATTCTCTAATTTGTTTGTTTCACCCTTTTATATTTAAATCATGTACCCATCTGAAATTTGTCTTGATATATGTTATGAGATGTTGATCTATATTCAGTTTCTGCTAGTGTATTTTCCTGTTTTCCCAATGATTTTTAAAATCAAATTGTGAGTTCTTGCCCCATCATCAGGGATTTTTGTCTTTACTAAACACTAGCTTATTGTACTATGTTGCTTCTGTATACAATGTACTTAATGTGATTCCCCAGGCAATCCATTTCTTATCTAGGACTAAATTGTTTATTGCTTTGTGTTATCATTTGAGATCTGGTACCAATACACTCCTTCCCTTCCCACTTTTTTTCATTAATTCCTTGATTTTTTTGTTCCTCCAGATGAATTCTTTTTTGGTTCTATAAGGTAAGTCTTTGGTAATTTGGTATGGCATTGAAAAAGTAAATTAATTTAGCTAATATTATCACTATTTTATTGTCTCAAATTCCTGACTCTTTCTTACTCAGCAACTGATGCAATTCTTATTGTCTGACAAATATTGTATAGTGCAGTAGATCTGAAGACTGTAAGACCTATATTCAATTCCCTCTTTTATTTACTTATTGAACATCCCCAGACAAGTCCATTTACCTTGTGAGCTCTCAAAATTCCTCATTATTAAAGGGCCTCATACTTGTAATTCCGTCTCCTCAAACAAAGTACATGACACATAGTAGATATTTAATGTTGCAAGATCATCAAACTCGTGAGGTAACATGTAAAATGCTTTACAAACGTGCAAGTATCTTTATGCAAATCTCAGTAGCTATTAGATGTAGAATGGGATGTGATTGTTGGAGTAGGCAACATGGGATGGATCTATTCCGCTGAATTGACATCTTGTTTGGTGTGCAGCCAACATAGGACTTTATTTGCTATGGTTAAGGTCAGACAGAAAGAACAGGTTAGCAAAAGTCTGCTCAGTCTTCTCTGCTCTTTTCCCTTGCTTGATCTTAGATTTTAAGAGCTTTTTTTAACTCCAAGGAATACTCTGCAAATTGGAAATGTCCTGGAGGGAGGAACACAAGTTAAGGAGAATATTTAGATATCATAGATATAGGGAAGGATTATGAGTATTCTATTTAGGGTTAGAAAGAAGCTTTGAGATCATTTTGTCCAGCCTTATCATTATACAGAAATAGAAACTGAGACTCAGGAGAAAAAGAATTATTCCCAGTCACTTAAGAAGCATATAACAAGAATTTGTATTTGTACATAAGGTCTACTAAGCCTAGTGTGCCTTTGGCTTTATCACTGACCTTGACATAATATAGAAATGTTAATACTTTTTATTAAAACCTTCAGCATTGATTATAACCAGGAGAGGATGGAGACTCATCAGCTAATGGAAAATCTTCTGTCTCTACACTCCCTTGCCCAATGGATACTCTCTAATCTCAGCTAAACCTCATTAAAATTTCATTCAATGGGCACAGATTTTTCAGGACAGTAAGTAACACTTTTGGCCTTGTTCCACTTTTGAGTTACAGCCAAGCGCACCAGTTTACATCTGTAGGGTTTAGCTTCTCAGGGACATCAATTAACAGTTATTGCTCACAAGCCCAGTATCTAAATTATGCCCCTGTAAACATCACCAACTGAAAAGTCTAGCTATGCTCATTCTTTTTCTTTTCCACAGAATAGCTTTGGACCTGTTTGGGTAAAGGCCACTTTATAAGTATTATTCTGGAGCCCAATACCAATCTGATTGTTAGCATAGGCAGGCTGTTCAATAACGAAAATTCTGCTATGACGAATATGGAAATATGTTAAGAAGAATTGTACACGTTTAACCTACATTGGTTTACTTGCTGTCTTGGAGAGGGGTGTGGAAGAAAAATATGGAGCACAAAGTCTTACAAAGCTGAATGTTGAAACCATCTTTGCATGTATTTGGAAAAATAAAATACTTTAAAAAAAAGAAATTCTGCTAAATGAATTTGATTGAAATAGCAAGTCAGTTCAAAACTAGTCCATAGATCATAAAAGGTCAGAGCAAGATGAAACCTTAGAGTTTATTGAGTGCATGGGGGATAAGTGGCTAAACTGAATTTTAAACTCTGCTCTCCCAGCTTCAGACCTAGAGTTTCAGATCATGATTCAAAAGCCTTTCTTTATTCAAGATTTTTCACCCTTGCAGAAAAGAACGAAGACAATACCAGAAATCTTAGCCTCCCCCCAAAAAATAATTCCTAGTAATCAATCCCAGAATTTCCCTCTCATGATTGAGTTAGTCTGATAGTAGGAAATGATTTCTTTATAGGAATTCTTTCAAGGAAAGCTCAAATTCTTAATTGAATGATTTTTCTTCTATTTGTTGGCTAATCTAGGGCAGAATTTGTCAAACACTGAAGGCTCACAACACTTCTTTGGGGACTGAATCAGATGAAAATGCAACTAGGAAGTTTTTAACAAGATAAATTAAAATACAATAGAACATGGATAATGTTAATCTGTGATTTTCTAAGTCAATATGTACTACAAGCATCCTCAAGTACAGTTTAATGGCCCATTTCTATTTGTGTTTGTCACTACTAGGTCAATGATCCTGCCCTCAACAAGAATGGGGATTTTCATAGATTTATGTAAATTATATTTAGAATATATTTGAGATATGTGGAATATCTACATTTACCTATAGCCATCTTACTTTCTCATCCCCCATCCAAAATCTATCTTATCTTAAAAGACCCTGCTCCAATGATTCCTTCTCTAAGAAACATTTCATTTAGCTACTAGATCTCATACTGTTACACAATACACAATTGATCACCAGATCTCTGAGTCCAAGATTGCATAGATTTATTTCTTAGAAATCTCCACAGGTCAGATCTCAGCTCATAACTCTGTGTTTGTGTATGTGTGTGTGTTAACACATGAACACATATATACATGTGTTACATGAATGAACAATATTCATACACATATGTGTATATTGTGTAAACTGCATATATTGCATAGGATAAAGGCCTACACATATATGTATGTCTATGTGGATGTTGATATATTTGACATATGTCAGCCTATATAATAGGATAGTATAGAACATAATAAAATATTGTAGTATATATAATAGTATATATATGCACATATGTATGAATATATATGTATGTAATTATATTATTATAAGAGCCAGTATAGCATGCTCTATAGGTGTCAGTTAGCCTGCAAAATCCTGGGTGCACCAGAAATTAGGTTAAAATTTACTAGGGAAATATTTGACAAAAAATACAATATAACATAGATAATGTTAATTTGCAGTTTTCTAATGCAAGTCAATATGTTGCTTTCAAGAATCCTTATATAAGGGGAAATTGTCTTTTTTCTGTTTGACATCGCTGATGTAGTGGATAGAGAGCTAGCAAATTATATTTCAATGAGGAAGAGCTGGGCAAGGTCACTGGCTTCATCTTTTCCTTCAGAACCATCTGGATCCAGTGGTAAGATATAGATCAGTATGATGGCCTGGGATGCAGTGGGAGACCTTGACCTTTTTAAGATAAGGTCATTAACAAGTCTCAGTTTGACTGAGGCACTCACCCATTCAGTGATTTAAAAGAACTATATTTAAGAATAAATAATGCAGTTTTTTACGGGTGTGTGCGCGTGTAGAACGTGTGTACACAGTCATGTAAGCACCAGCATATATGTGTACACATACATGTGTGTGCAAATAACACACACAAACACACATATATATATTGTATTTTTGTATATCACAAAATATGCATGTGTGTATGTTCACAATAAGCTTGTGTGCATATATGTGCATGCATCTCTGTGTATGTCTGTGCATGTATGAGTGTAGTGCACTAGCCATATATTGTATACCTATACATATGTATGTATATGTGTGAATGTGTATATAGTTTTGTTGCACCACAATGGTGCAAAATTGCTTAGGATGGGGAAAATTTGGCAAGAATAGGGGAAGTAAGGAGACACTGAAGGAATTTAGAAAAGGGGAAAAACAATGGAAAAAGAACATTGTAGAGATAACAGAAAATTCAATTAAATATTGATTCAAAGATCCCAGGTAAGAATCACCAATCAGATTTAAACAATCCACTCTGGACAGAGAAAACTGAATGTATCATTAGAATATGACTGAAGTTGCAGATAGCAGCAGTGATTTTCTACAAGAACAAAGATGGGATAAGAACCTCAGGGGCTCTGGCTTCTTGCTGCTGCTGCCTGTGTGACCACAAGCTTGATTGTTTCTTTGGGCCTCAAGTTTCCTATTCTGTAAAATGAGCGGTTTAGAATAGATGATCTTTAAAATTCCTTCAAGGTCTGATGTGTTCCATTGGCAGCTTCATCACCTGACTGACAGCTGCTTATTCTAGAGAAGGAAAAGTGAGAAGACCCTGGAGGAGGGAAGTATAGCATCAGGAGTCATGGAAACAGAAGTCATCTGACTCAATGCCTCATTTTATAGGTGGGGAAAATTCATTTCAAAGGAGTGACTTGCTCAAGAGCTCTTAGATGGCAGTAAATTGAAATCCTCTGACTCCAAATGCAGGGTCTTTTCTACTCCATCACTTGGAGATCAATGTAAATGGGAAACCTGGATAGTATGGAAGAAAAAAAACCAACATGATTTGGAGTCCAAGAGCCTGGATGTACATTAAAGCAAACCACTTACTACCTGTCTGACCTTGGGCAAGTCAATTATATTCTCCGAGTAAATGTCTTCTATGGCCCCTTCCAGTTCTAAATCTATGATCCTATGATACCATTCAAGTCTATTTTTCACATAAATGTCCCCATTAACTCATATGCCAAAACAGGTAGGTGAGGGTCTAGATCTTAGGGAGTTGTTTTATACACTGCGGCTGGCCTTAATCCACATTGCAAAGTCTATGGTTTTACTTAACCTTTCATCAGCCTTCTTCTCATTGTTGATGTTCTTTTTCTACTTCCTTGTAGCAACTCGCTGTATTTTCATGGCTGGGAAGCATCTAATCAATACATTTCACTCTGTAGTGTTAGTAAGAGTTTAGTGTTCCTTTCTTCTGGGGGAGAAGGAGTTGGATAGTAGTGGTGGTACTGGTGTTTCAATAGGAGTCTTTGGAAAGTTTTCTTTTTTCTCTTAAAGATTCAATGAAATGTCCAGTCATAGGGGCACCTGAAGTTCCTGCTACTGGGGGACACTGTTGCTGGTGGATTGTTTGAGAGATGAGTTCTGAGCTGTAGTAGGGCTTAATTAAGCCCATCTGATGCTCACAACAATGCTAGCAAAAGTGTAGTGAGCCACAGGGGGAAGAGACCACCAGGCTCCCTATGAAAAAAGGTTAAAATTTTTGTGTCAATTAGCATTAGATTAGGATCCTTGAGTGTCCACTTTCAGGCTGAGAATGGGAAATCCTATATAATTTAAAAATATTCAATGGAATGAATTTTAATGGTGAAATTTCTATATAATAGCATTGAAGGAAGTTTTGTTAGAGAGTACCTTTCTAGGTTGTTCTTGGCTTTTCTTAAGACCAACCTAGACAGGATACTACATATTGAGAATGATTTAGGTTCATTTTTTAATCTCAGTAATGATTGTTAGTTTCTTTCTCTTTGTTTTTTATTAATTTTTTTAATATTCCCTACTGGGATTTCTCATAGTAATTTGTTTTGCATCTTGATAATCAATGATGATGTCATATATCACAATGTTTATAAGTCATTTCCCTAATTAGAAAGTCAGCTTCACAAGGACAGGGAATACTTCTCCTCTAAACTGCATTGTCCCCTGGCTTTGGAACAAATCTCTCTGTACAGTTATAACATTTGTTATGTTGTCTTTTATCTATTAACAGCCTGGGGCAAACACTACCATCTCCAACTGATGTGCAGAGCTTTATAATTCAAACCATATGACAACAGTGTGAGATAAGGACATTTTCATTTCACAGATTAGGAAACCGAGGGGTTGGAGGTGAGAATTGAACTCTGGTCTTCCTGATTCCAACTTGAACACTAGCCACTATACCATCCTCTCTCCTAAGCACTGAATTCCTGAAGAATGGTAACCCAAGCCAGCTTTTAGGTTGAGACCATTTACTGAGTAACTTTATCATCTTACTCTCTGGCATTCACCCATTTCCTGTTATTAAAGTGGTTCTTTGACTTACATGAACTGATGCAAAGGAAAATGAGTAGAAACAGAACAACATTGTACAATATTGTAAGATCAACAACTGTGGATGACTTAGCTATTTTCAGCAATACAATGATCCAAGCCAACTTTGAAGGATTTAACAATGAAAAATACGATCCATCCCCTGAAAAAGAACCGATGGACTATGAATACAGATTGAAGCATAGTTTTTTAAACTTTATTTTTCTTGGGTTCTTTTGGTCTCTGACTTCTTTTACAGAGTAACTAATATAAAATATGTTTTACATGACTACACATGTATGATCGATATCAAATTGCTTGCTTTCTCAATGCAGGGGTGAGAAGGAAGAAGAGAATTTAAAACTCAAAATTTTAAAAACAAATATTAAGGATTATTTTTACATGTAATTGGGGAAAATAAAATGCTAAATTAAAAAAAAACAATTTAAAAAGAAGTTCTTTTTGGAATTCAATTCCCTTGATGAGGACACAAAGCAGCAGTTTGTAGTGGGGGAATGGAAGGTGATGAGACTTAAGGACAATTTCAGAAGCCAAAACCACAGAGGAACAGTGTCACCTCATGAAATATTAAATCCATTAAATTAAATGGAGCAGATTTTGAGAGAAGCAAGAAAATATCCCAAAAGGAATAAAGAGCTGAAGGAGGAACAAAGGGTCAGCCTCTTAGTAGCCTTAGAAAATTGGTATGCACACAGGAAGCAATAATGCATCTGCAATTTACCGTTTCTGAAGGCCCCCTTCCTGCTTAACTACCTGTGGGGACAGTGAGAGAAAACACACCAAGCCTCTGGTGCTTTTGTTTCACTTTAAAATCAGGTACAGATTTGCTCTGATGTGAATTGGGTTCACAATTCTGTTTTCCTTTCTATTTTTAATACTTATCTTTTAGACACACATTTTCCATAAGAGACCTGAATACTTGAACCTTGCAAATTGGAACTTTATGAAATAGAGAAAACTACATTTTATATGTGGGACAAGCAGATGAGGCGGGTAGACCTGCCTGAGATTCAGCATCTTAATTTGGACATTTCTTATTTCTTTTAGAGTTTTCCTCCTTCTGATAAGGTTTGACTGTCCAGATTGGCCCTGAAGAATTTAGATTTAGATTAACCCAGTCATCTTTCTATTTGCATATGATACTAGGGAGGCTCAAAGGCCACATGCCCTCTAATCTAATTCACTCATTTCCTGTCACTACAGTAGTTTCTAAGGTATTCTCTTTAGAACTCAAGTCCCTTGATGAGGAGACAAAGGCATGGAAGGGAGTGTTTCTTAAAGACAACTTTGGAAGCCCCAAATATGGGAGAACAGTATTAGCTAATGAAATATTAAATCCATTAAATTAAATGGAACAGATTTTGGGAGAAGCAAATAATGTCCCTAAAAGGAATAAAGGGCTAAAGATGGTACAAAGGGTCAGTCATTTACCAGGGCTTTTTAACCTGGGGTCTATGAACCACAGTGGATTCATGAATAGACTTCAAGAGGTCTAAGTACCAAGAATTTACAATATTTTGATAATTTATTATTAAAAATTGATTTCCTTTATAATTCTATGTATTTTTAATGAATTTAAAAATATTCTGAGTCCATAGGCCTTCAAAGATGTCCATAACAAAGAAAAAGTTAAGAACTCTTGCTCTATGTAGATGTCAAGCCATTATTCCTCTTATCTGAAGTTTGTTAAGCCCAATTAACTGTGTTTTTTAGAACTATTTTTTTAATGCACCAACTTATTCAGGGATAGGGGACACCAACACTGGAAGATGTGGTACATTCTCAGTAGTTTTTTTTTTTTTTGTTGTTGTTGTTGTTGTTTGTTTTGATTTTTGCTGAGGAAATTGAGGTTAAGTGACTTGCCACAGCTAGGGAATGTTAATCGCTGCCCCACATTCACAGTAGTTTTTAGTCCCAACTAAAATCCTACCTCACAAAATAAGATTTCTCCAACTTCTCTTAATTCCACCTTTAGTTATTTCCTATTTATCTTCTACATTTCTTGTTTTGTATAGTTGTCTGCATGTTAACTTCCCCATAAGAGACTGTGAACGATGCTTAATATATAGTAGGTACTTAATAAGTGATTATTGAATTAAATTGAATAGTTAATCTACAAGGTAGGATATATGCTATGGAGACGTTTCATCATTGTGAGGAGAAAATAAAATCATGTATGTTATCATGAAAATAACCTGAGACAGTATGATTCTTCCAAGCTCCATGGATATGTAATAATTTAAAATGTTTGTACTATACTTTGTGAATCCAAAGTGTTCTGCCTAAACACTCACAAAAATTGTTGATATTAGTCTAAAGCTCTGAATAGCAATCTGAGAATGATGGACAAACTCTACTCACTGGGAAAGATCAGGGGAGGTATCAGCTCTTTTTTCATTCTCTATTGCAGCTGGACCACGGCTCTACCTCTCTGAGCAGCTGCCATGGCATGAGATAAGACTAGTCTTGGGGGAGGAAGAGAATTGACATGAGCATTTGTGAACGTTTGCAAACTTCTGGTTTCTTTTAAGACCATTCCCCTCATTGACTTTTGCCTCAAAAGTTGGAAGGTGAATTAGCCAGGTTGAAAAAGAGTAATTGGGGGCAGCTAGGTGGTATAGTGGATAGAGCACCAGCCCTGAAGTCAGGAAGACCTGAGTTCAAATTTGGTCTCAGACACTTAACATTCCCTAGCTGTGTGACCCTGGGCAAGTCACTTAACCCCAATTGCCTCAGGAAAAAAAAAAGAGTACAGGACTTACTATGTTCCAGGCACTGTTCTAAGCACTTCACAAATCTTATCTCATTCAATCATCATAATGTAATCTTGGAAGGTAGATGCTATTATCCCCATTTTATAGATGAGTAACTGAAACAACAGACTTTGAGATTTGCTCAGTCACACAGCTATCAAGTATCTGAGGCTGGATTTGAACTTAGGTCTTTTGCCTCTAGACCTGGCCCTCTAACCACTGAAATGGTTTGCTGAGATGTTAAACATCTGCATTAAAAATGAAGAATGGGGATGCTTTTTCAGTGACGTGAGCAAACCCCACTTGTTTCTACAGGTCTGATAAGTTATTCTAGGCTTTGCACATTCTGAAAACACTAGATTGGAATGTCCTTTTGAAGTCATTCTGCCAGGAGATGAGAAGGCTCAGCCTGACAGCAGACCTGGGCTAAGACATTGTCTCCATAAAATGGCCTCCTTCACATGGTACATTTCTATACCACTTTGACATTTATACACACACATACACACATATAATTCACATATGTATATGTGTATATTTATATATACAAACATATATATACCTATACACCCCCCCTGCACACACATATACATAATTAAAAAAAAAAAACATAGCAAAACAAAACACTGCTTCAGCCCCCAAAGCAATTAAAGTTGTTAAAATTTATTCTTGGTATAAAAAGTAGGTACATATTTTTTCCCACCATAAGGCACACATCTGCCTGATTTAAAAGCTTGAAGCTCCATACCCTAAAGATAAGTTGGGATCTGTAGTAAAAGAGAAAAGTTTGAAGTAATGAAGCATAAACACTAACACATATAAAAGGTAATGAAAAGAAAGTGGTAGCAGGACTCAAAAGCTTTTACTCAGGAAATATGTCTCTTTGCCCAGATCTTGTGAATGCGATGAAATACACATTTGCTGAGAGGTTGCTCTCAAACACCCTCTCAGATCACCAGCTGGCAGTGACTCCTAAGGAGAAGTGCTGTGGGGACTTTTACTAAAGCTTCAGCAAATTCATTACCTCCCCCAAAATGAAAAACCTCTAGCTCTGAATGACTGAATAATGTTGATCCAGGCTTCCTGTCCCTTGGCCTACTGGTTGCAGCCCCTAAATCTTCCATTTTCAGGCTTATTCCAGTTTCATGGCCTGCATCCAATTACAGGCTTTAGGGTAGGGAGGCATAAAAACTTGTTGATATATGAGATTTATTAGCTGTGTGATGCTAATCTCTCTCTTCCTCAATTTCCTCAACTGTAAAAAGGGAATAATAATAGGACTTACCTCCCAGAGTTGTGAAAATCTGATGAAAGGTGTTTGTAAAGTGCTTAGCACAGTGCTTATAAATAGTAGGTTCTTATTAAGTCCTCCCTCCCTCCTCTCTTCCATTCCTCTCTCTCCCTCCCTTTTCTCCCTTCCTCTCCCTCCCCTAGGATCCCACCTTTAGAAACTCATTCCTTTGGATTCAAGGCATTACTATTTCCAGGAGACCTCTGCTTTAGAGAGTTAAGACTTTAAGTCCCTAGCTTAAAGTGAATTAGTTTATCAAATACCAGTGGCCCATTTATCTCCTTTTCATTTATCTTCCAAGGAACTGGAATTAGATAGATCAGGGTTTGTTTTTTGTTGTTGTTGTTGGGGAGGAGAAAGGGAGAGTTTTAAAAGGGTGGGTCCTGAAAGGCTCAGAAAGGTCAGAAATTTGTGGGAGTAGAGATGGGGCAATGAAGGAAGGGCTAGTCTCAGCTTGGCCACCAGTTGGAACATTTCTTCCCTTCTGTGTACTCATTTTCCCAGTTTGGGTCACAAATTACAGGAATTCCATCCTAAGCTCTCTGAGTTCTCTGATTCTAAAGTTTTCCTCTGTACATACCCAAGTGGCATAGAATGAGACAGAAAAAGAAAAGAAAAGTAGAAGAGTTCTTCATACACCTGAGCCTTGACTAGGAACACCTTGGTGAAAGTTATTTCATTTAAAAAGAAAGATAGAGAACCTCTTGTTGAATCACAGGAATTTAGATCTCAGGTATCTCACAATTTAGAATTTGGCTAACTTTTATAGGGCAATCCTTAATTTCCCTGCAGAAGAAGAATCCTAGGCAAGAGGGAAAGGGTCAGGATGAGTTGCTGGCACTTTTACTGATGTCCTGAAATGTACCTCTTTGAATGAGCCCTTGAACTAAATATTTATTCCAAGTGTTCTGATTAATTTCTCTTTTCCAGGTCCATAATTACTCAACAGCCAATCAATCATGTTTTATACTGTTCCACCTAATTGCTAATTATTTGAGCTTGATTTTCAATCACCAATCTTCCAGTAGGAAGTGTTCCAATATGGATGACCACAAAATACATGCTCTTCTATTAGAGGAGTGTCCTCTGGTTAACCTGTCCCTGCCTAAAAAGTATGTTTGCTCCCCTGTATGTGACCACATGACAGTTAACTGCTACCATTTATTATTAATTAATTTTCATCATTTCAGAATCTTCAGGAAATTGAGGTTGTTTCTTGAGGAGCAGTCCCCTGGAAGGTCATTTTGGTACAATGAAATCTGCCCTTGATTAGGAATTGAGATCTTGCCTCTGGTTTCCTCTCCATCCTAGGGGCATAGAATTCATATCACATCTATTCACAGAATCATAAGTTGAGATTGAAAAAAGTTTTCAGGAACCATCTAGTCCAACCTATACCTAAGAGGAAATCCTGACATAGCTGAGAAGTAGCTAATCAGTATTTTGCTTGAAGACTTTCAGTGAAGAGAAGCTCACTACTTCTTAAGACAGTACATGTCATTTTTGAAAAGGAAAATTAAATCCAAAGAAGGGAAGTGAGTTTTTTTCTAGAATATCAGGACAGTTTTCCCTGGTAATTTCTTGAAAGGTTATGTTCTTTTTTCAAGTAGACCAATCATTTTAAAACTATCTCAGCTAAATCTATTTTCCAGGTCAATTGTTTTCCAATAAAATATTTCACAATTTTCCCCTATTTTGTAGATTTTGCTTTATTGTATCTTGATTTCTCATAAAGTCATCCAAGTCCATTTGCTCAATTCTAATTTTTAAGGATTTTTTTTTCCTCAGTGAGTTTTTGTGTCTCCTTTTCTATTTGGCCAATTTTGCTTTTCAAAGCATTCTTCTCCTCATTAGCCTTTTTATATTTCTTTTTGTATCACTATCACTAATATCTTTCTTATTTGATTTTCAAAATTCCTGTTGAGCTCTTCCATGGCCTAAACCCAATTCTTATTTCTTTCCATCCAGCTTTGGATGGAAGAGCTTTGACTATATCTTCTTCTGAGCGTGTCTTTTGATTCTCCTTGCCTCCAAAGTATCTTTCCATGGTCAGAATCTTTTTCTGTTGTCTGCTCATTTTCCTAGTCTATTACTTGGCTTGTAAGACTCAGTTTCCAGGATGGAGGCTGCATTGTCCCAAAATTCAGGGGTTTTGGAGATCCTTGTATGTACCTGGCCACAAGCACTCTTTTCTGAAGTGTTCCTGCCCTGCTGTAGCTATTAGATCTAGTTGCTAAAGCAACAGAGTTTTTCCTCAGTGCTAATAAAGAGAGCTGCTGGGAGCTGAGGCCTCTGGGAACTGCCCCTGTCCCCACTGCTCATGCCCTCTCACCCTACTGACAGGCCTTTCCTGCTGAACTTCCATGTAATCTTTGGTCTCTGAGGTGAGAGCTCTAAAAATTGCCAGTGCTGCTGCTAATTCCGTGATCCCTAGCCCATTCCTGCTTTGCTGGCCTGGGGCTGGGGCTGGTGTGGCCTGTACTGGGACTGCACACTGGGCTCCTGCCCTGGTGCCATTAAACTTTTTTTGTTGCCCTTCTAAGTTGTCTTCAGCTGGAAAATGTTCCCCTCCATCTTTTTGGGTGTTTTGATGCTCTAAAAAAATTTTAGAGTTATTATTTAAAAGAATTTGAAGAGATTTGGAGAAGTCTGGTGAATTCTTGCTTTTACTCCATCATCTTGACTCCATCTCCTATATTTCATTTCCTTACCAACCCTGACAGATTAACTATTGCTCCCATTTTATACATTGGAAGAGTGAGACTCAGAGAGTTTAAGAGGTTTTTCCTTGGACAATATCTAAGATTACCCAAGTAGTTAATATGATTTTTGGTAAGATGTATTTATTCTCCAAACTTAAATATAAGTGAGGAATAATGAAACTTCTCCTACTTCCCTGTCTATTCATAAGGCTAATGTGAAGATCAAATTAAATCTTGGTTAAAAACACTTAGTCAAATTTTAAAAGCTATGCAGATGTAAGGGACATGAATTACACTGATCTAATTGACCAGATAATGGGTCAATTACCCTCCTTGCTTGCTTATAAAGATACAACCTGTTTCCTCAAATTTCATTGATTTGGACACTTTTAAATCTGCTTATGTTAACAGTATAAAAAGAATGAACACATTTTCTGATCTCCAGCTTTCTTTTTTTTTTCCATAGCTTAGATCTTTCTTCAGAAATCTCCTTTCTTAGCTACAGCTTCACTGAGGGGAAGAAAATGAAATATAATTAACTTTTTAATTGAAGCACTAAAAGAAAAGAGGTGCTCTAATTATTCATTATGACTGTATGCAATGTTCCCGAAAGCTATCAACTTATTTAGTTTGGGGAACAAGAGATTTCAAATGAGTGCTGTGGGCATATTGTAATTAAAATATTTATTTAGAAATAGCACCAAAGCTGTATAAGTTTTGATCATAGGATGTGTCTATCAGCTTCAAGCAGTAGTCATATTTCTGCCTTAAGGAAGAATCCAAGGTGAAAAAGCAGGAACCTGTACCTTAACACAGATTTAGGAAGATTCAGAATGCCAGCAGTCTAGTACAAGGAAACATGGAGTTCACAAGATGACAATAATTTAAGCCACCTTTATTGAGAGGAAAAACTCACAAAATGAAACAATCAGGCAGAATGATGGAAATAGATCCTCTGGGAATCCAGCAAGGATAGTGTACCTTGTTGAGGCTTTCATGGAATTAAGGCCAATTCTGGGGCCCTGGAAGAAATTGGGCACTTTTTCTCTTGATAGGTTTTTATAGTACTCTTATCTTTACAATATTCTCCTTGTTCTGCTCACTTCACTTTGCATCAGTTCATATAAGTCTTCTGAGGTTGTTTTTTTTTTTATTTTTCCTGAAACCAACCCCTTTGTCATTTCTTATAGCACAATAGTAATCCATCAAACCATATACCACAACTTGTTCTGCCATTCCCCACTTTATGGATATCCACTCAATTTTTAATTGTTTGCCAACATAAAAGGAACTGCTATAAATATTTTTGTACATATGAGCCCTTTTTCTTATCCTTTGATCTTTTTGGAGTATAGACCGAGTAGTGATATTGTTAGGTCAAAGAGTATGTATGACTTTATAGCCCTTTGAGTCTAGTTCCAAATTGTTCTCCGGTAAGATTGGACCAATTTGCAATTCCACCAATAGTATGCATCAATGTACCTATTTCTACACATCCCCTCCAGCATTTTTCATTTTCCTTTTCTGTTTTGTTAGCTAATTTGATGGATATAAGGTGGTACCTCAGAGTTGTTTTAATTTGCATTTCTCTAATCAATAATCTCTAATATTTTTTCTCATGACTAG
Organism: Myrmecobius fasciatus; assembly: GCA_023553655.1. Lineage (NCBI taxonomy): Eukaryota > Metazoa > Chordata > Mammalia > Dasyuromorphia > Myrmecobiidae > Myrmecobius > Myrmecobius fasciatus. Next base: position 57,683 of record JAJPUD010010427.1, read on the forward strand.
AGATAGCTTTGATTTCTTCTTCTGAAACTGCCTCTTTATATTCTTTTACCATTTCTCAAATGGGGAATAGCTCAAGAAGAGCTCTTAAAGAAAAAAAAACTCAAGGAGAATAAATTGCATAGGAGAGAATGGCAAACCTACCCAACAAAGAGATTTTCTAAAAACTAAAATAGATCAAATAGAAATCAATGACTACATGAAATAACAAGAAATACTAGGCTATACTAAAAAGATACCTGATTTAACTAAATAACTTACCTATGAAACTGTCAAGAAGAAATAATTTTAGATTCACTGGATCTCCTGAAAATCAGGGAAAAAATGATCTGGACATTATATTTCAGAAAATTATAAATGAAAATTCCTCAGATCTATTAGAGTTAGAGAACTAAGTAAAAAACAGATTCACCTGTGTATATTATATTTTATTCTTTATCCATTATCGTTTCTTCTAGTTCTTATTTAGAGCTCATCATTTGTTACGTGTTATACCCTTCTCATATCTGCCATTTATTAACCCCAAGCAACTGGGATTAATATAATCAATAGTCTGAAGGTGGATTTGAACTCTTGTCCTCTTGATTCTATGGCTGGTCCTCTATTCACTGCACCATCTAGCTGCCCCTGGCTTTTGTTTTCAGAGTAATCTTGGAGTCAGTAAAAATGCTATGCATTTTCCCAAAAGAATGGGGATACAAAGATAATAGCTGAAACAATTCCAACTCTCAAAGAACTTATATTCTCTGAATGAATGGATAAACCATTTATTAAGCATTTACTATGTGCAAAACTCTGATAAGCACTGGTTGTGCAAATAGAAAAGTAAGACAGTCCCTGCTCTCAACAAGCCTGTATTCTAATGGAGGATATAACACATATAGAAAGTTTCAGCTTTGAGTCAGATGGAAAGGTTCCATGGTCCTAATGATATGGCAGTAAAGGAGGTCTTAATGCTTCTTCTACAATGTCATTTCCACTATTAAAATGACAGCAGTTTTTGATGTGAGTGATTTCATAATGCCAAGGATATTGGTGGCTAAAACTTTCTTCCTTGGTTTTTTTTCAGTAGTTTTGATTATATATAGTTGCCATGCTATATATCTGCATATATATTCAAGTATGTAAGGAATAAATACATTTAGAAAAATAAAATAATAAATAAATAAAAGTAGAGGAGTGAGGGGTCAGATAGGTAGCATAGTTCATAAAGTGATGGGCCTGGAGTCAGGAAGACTCATCTTCCTGGTTTCAAATCTGGCCTCCAACAAGATCTGTGTCACCTAGGTAAGTTGCTTAACCCCCTTTGCCTTAGTTTTCTCACCTATAAAATGAGTTAGAGAAGGAAATGGAAAACCCACTGTCAGATCTTTGCCAAGAAAAACCCAAATGGGGTCATGAGTTGGACATGACTGAAAAAAACTAATAACAACAAAGCTAAAGTTAAAAGGGAAAAGTACTACCAGTTTGGGATATGTGTATTGTGGAGGGTCAAGAAATGTTTTGTGCAGGAGGTGGTACTTGAAAGAATTGAGAGATTCTATGAAATAGAAACAAGGAAATTCTTTTGTGATATGGGAAGATTAGCAAAAAGACAAAGACATGGGTTGGAATACAATGTGAGAAAGACAGAGAAGGCTAGTGAGGTTGGATTGTAGAGTGCAATAAGGGGAATAATGGAGCTTGAAAAACAAATTGGAGCCAAGTTATGAAAGGCTTTAAGAGAAAAAGAGAAGAGTTTATATTTTATCCTAGAGGCAATTTGTTGTTAGGAAGTGACATTTTCTTAAGAAAAATAACTCTTTTATAAGTCTAATTTACAGTTTTATTCAAGAATACAACAGAATTTTAATGTATTTTAGTGGTTTTGATAGTGCTGCTTTTGAACAACAGACTAAAAAGAAATCTACCAAAAATTAATATACTAAAAACAATGTAAAATAGGAAATCAGCAAACATCTAGATATTTGAGAATCATACATACAAAAGGTTACCTGTGATTGCTACAACTGGTGCTTATCAATTGTTATAGAAGCCTTTTGATCATTGACTGCACATAATTCACATAGATGTACAGAGTTCTTTACAATTTTTTCCCTTTTTACTCCTCACCCTCACTCCACCCCAGAGATGATTGCCATTAGACATAGATGTTTCTTTATATATGTATGTGTGTGTATACACATGTATGTATAAACAAAATAACATTTATATGTGTGCATATACATATAACACTTATATGTAATATATAAAATTCTACCTAGTAGTTGATTCTCTAGATATTAACATGTTAAAGAAAGAAAATGTATGCCCTTCAAGTGCCACACCAAAACAAAATTTCAAAAGCAGATAGAGTAAGCCCAATTACAATACAACTATTATAATCAAGAGGGAAATAAGTCCAGGGAAAAGGGACAGGCTGCTTACCAGAAAACCTGCAAAAAAAGGACATTTCAGCAAGCAGACACTAATACAATATTAGAAGACCCCCAAGACAGGACTCCTGGAGTGTCCACCATGTTACAGGGACTCCCCCACCATTCTCACATTTATCAGCTCAGTGGGAGAGAGCAGACTTAGGTTTCTTTGCACAATAGGAGGCTGCTTCCATTACCAGAGACAGTTGAAAAATAAAAAAAGTCTTCACTGGAGGAAAGGATGGGTGGGGCACAACTACCAGGAAGGGGGTCTCTTTAAAATCTATCAAGTCATCATTATAGCAATTCACAATTCTACAGAGCTTTGAAGTTCACTGAATGCTTGCCCTGCAACTACTCTATGAAAAAAGTAGCAAAAGTATTTCAGAATCCCCATATTTCTGAGATAGGAAGGACCACAGAGATATTCTCCCTCAGGGCAATTCACTTCTTTTCAGTAAATTCTGTTTGTAGATCTTCAGTGATCTACACTACAGTGAGTTGTTCTTATGATGTCCAGGAGACAAGATGGTAGAGTAAGCAGTAAATCACCATAAGTATCCAATATTTATCTTCAAACAACCACAAAATAGCACCCACACCAGCAGAATCAGCAAAGACAGGCAAAAAAGTCTCTCTTAATGCAGTACAGGACAGGAAGTGTCCCAGCAACCTGCCAGCAGTAAGCCCCATCTCAGTAAACCAAAGGGAGATTCTGAACAACAACAATACTATATGAGGATCAATTCTGATGGACATGACTCTCTTCAACAATGAAATGTTTCAAACCAGTTCCAATTGTTCAGTGAAGAAAGCCATATACACCCAGAGAGAGGGATGTGAAATGTGGACCACAGCATAACATTTTCATGTTCTCTATTGAGGTTTGCTTGCATTGTATTTCCTTTATCGGATTATTCTTTCTTGTAGATACGATTTCTCCTGCACAAAAAAATATGCAATAACTATACATATATTTGATTTCTTAAATATTCTAACATAATTATCACGTAGTGGATATTCTGCCATCTAGGGGAGGGGTGGGGAGTAGGGGAGGAAAATTTATAACAGAAAGCTTTGTAAGGGTTAATGTTTAGGAATTACCCATACATATGTTTTGCAAATAAAATGTATTAATAAATAATTATAAAAAAAAGAACACTGATGAGAAGGAAAAGGGTGAAAAGAAAGAGAAGACAAATAGGAGGAAAAATAGGATGGAGGGAAACACAGTAATCATAATTGTGAATGTAAACAGGGTGAACTCTCTCATAAAACAGAAGATAGAGTGGATCAAAAAACTGTAATCCTTTAGTATGTTGCTTTTTTTGCAAGAAATACACTTGAGGCAGAGACACAGGTAAAGGTAAGGGTTTAGAGGAGAAACTATTGAACTGAAGTTAAAAAAAAGGCAGGGGCAGTAATTCTATTTTCTCAGATAATGCAAAAGCAAAAATAAACCTAATTAAAAGAGATAAGGAAGGTAACTACATCTTGCTAAAACTTACAAAAGGTAATGAAGTAGGGGATGGAGCCAAGATGGCGGAGTGAAAATGTGACTCTCTGCATCCTCCTCCGATCTTCTCTCAAATCAACAATAAAATAAGCCTCTGAACTGATCTTCAAATCAACTACTCCAGAAATATTAGGTCACTGCTTGTAAATAGCTCTGAAGAACTTCATATCAGGTCTGTTTAACATGGGCAGAGGGGTAAACAGTTTACTCGGTGCAACCTGGAAATGAGGGTGGGACTCAGCTCAGCATAGCAGAAACTCCAAACACCTGTAGTTTATCTGAGGCATTCGGGACACTTTGCCCTGACTGGGGGCAGGTGTTCTGGCAGACTTGCCTTGGTTAAGGAGTAATTCAGACTTAGTCCTAGCCCCCACTGGCTAAGTTAAGTTAATTCGCCCTTAAGTTAATTCGCCCTTAAGTTAATTCGCCCAATTGCCCCAGGGCAAACTACCGCAGCTGCCACTTTTCTAGCTTTAAAAAGACCTCCACGCTGTCTAAAAAAAAAAAAAAAAAAATTTTTTCTGAGCCTTAAAGAGACATCCACGCTGTCTAAAAAAATGAAGAAGCAAAAGAAAGCTCTCACCACAGACAGCTTCGATCGAGAGAAAGAAGGGCAGACCTCAGATCCCGAGGTTCATTTAGACAAAACTCCAGAGGAAGTCAGCAAGGACCATCACTGCTCCCCTTTTCAAAAGGCCTTTCTGGAAGATTGCATAAAGAAT
>JAJPUD010010428.1:0-14445 GCA_023553655.1 Myrmecobius fasciatus
ATCTGGGATTGTTTTCAGAATTTCAGGATCTGGGGACTTCTCTAGTTTCTCTCTGTAAAAGCTGTCTATGGTGAGAGCTCTCTTCTTCTTGCTCATGATTTTCAGCTGAGGTACCAGTCACCAGCAGGGAATTCTGCAGCAGCAGCAGCAGCAGCAGCAGCAGTGATTTCAATTTTCTCTGGGGCAGTTTGCCGAGTTGACTTCTGGTCCGGGGCTGATCTGGCTAGATCTGCACTATGACCACACTTTCAGCTGCTCTCAATCTACCCTTTATCAAAGGTACTCTTGGCAAAGCACCTGCCCGCAAGCAAAGCAAAGTGGTCCAAGCATCTCCCAGGGACTTCCTGGCAGCCTAAAATCTTCTGGGTCTTCCCAGTCCCAGACTTGCACCCCGCCTGCGGCCTGGCGTCTGAGCGCTGGGAGCTGCTCGATCCCCTGCCTGTCTAGAACTGACCTCAGAAGTTCTTTCAAAGTAGATATTTGATAGAAGTGCATTGTAGTTTAAGTGTTTGTTGTAGCCCTCACTCCAGAACCATTTTGGAGGCTCAATTTTTCTGGGTCTGAGGGAAGGTCTCAGGAGCTCACAGAGGACACTGTCTCCAGTTAGCCATCTTTGAATCATCTCATTGTTGAAGAGAACCATGTCCATCAGAATTGATTATAGTATATGCCATGTATAATGATTTCCTGGGTCACTTAGCATCAGTTCATGCAAGTCTCTCCAGGTCTCTCTGAAATCGTCCTGCTGGTTATTTCATACAGAAAATATTCCATAATGCAATTCCATAATATTCCTTACAATAATATTCCATAACATTCATATACTATAATTTATTCAGCCATTCTGCAAATGATGGGCATCCATTCAGTTTCCAGTTTCTAGCCACTATAAAAGGGCTGCCACAAACATATTTGTACATGTGGGTCTCTTTCCTTCCTTTAAGATCTCTTTGGCATATAGGCCCAGTAGAAACACTGCTGAGCAAAAGAGTATGCCAAATTTGATAAATTTTTGATCATAGTCCCAAATGTTGCTTCTGTGAACAATGACCTCCTCGTTCTGCTGAATTCACTTAGCATCAGTTCATGCAAGTCTCTTCAGGCCTCTCTGAAATCATCCTGTTGATTGTTTCATTCTTTCTTTTTTATTAGAGCTTTTTATTTGCATAACATATGTATGGGTAGTTCCTCAACATTAATCTTTACCAAGGTTTCCGTTACAAATTTTCCCCCCAGTTCCCTCCCCTCCCCTAGATGGCAGGAAGTCCACTACATGTTAATTACATTAAAATACTTGACAAATTGAATATGTGTATACATATTTTTACAGTTATCTTGCTGTGCAAGAAAAATCATATGTATAAGAAAAAAAATCTGAGAAAGGAAACCCAATGCAAGCAAACATCGATAGAGATTATGGAAATGTTATGTTGTGGTCCACATTTCATATCCCTCTCTCTGGATATATATGGATTTCTTCCCTGAACAACTGGAACTGGTTTGAAACATTTCATTGTTGCAGAGAGCCATGTCCATCAGAATTAATCATCATATAGTATTGTTGTTGCCATGCATAATGATCTCCTTGTTTTGCTCGTTTCACTCAGCATCAGTTCATGAAAGTCTCTCCAGTCCTCTCTAAAATCATCCTGCTGGTTGTTTTTTACAGAACAATAATATTCCATAACATTCATATACCATAATTTATTCAGCCATTCTCCAATTGATGGGCATCCATTCAGTTTCCAGTTTCTAGCCACTACAAAAAAGGCTGCCACAAACATTCTTGTGCATGTGGGTCCTTTTCCCTCCTGTAAAATTTCTTTGGGATATAAGCCCAGTAGAAACATTGCTGTGTCAAAAAGTATGCACAGTTTGATAACTTTTTGATGATAGTTCCAAATTGCTCTCCAGAATGATTGGATCCATTCCCAGTTCCACCAAAAATGTATCAGTATCCCAGTTTTCCCACATCCCCTCCAACATTCCTTATTACCTTTTCCTTTCATTTTAGTCAATCTGACAGGTTGTCTTAATTTGTATTTCTATCAGAGTTGTCTTAATTCGCATTTCTCTCATCAATAGTCATTTGGAACATTATGTCAAATGACTAGAAATAGTTTTAATTTCATCATCTGAAAATTTTTAGTTCATATCCTTTGACCATTTATCAATTAGAGAGTGGCTTGAATTTTTATAAATTTGAGTCAATTCTCTATATATTTTAGAAATGAGCCCTTTATCAAAACCCTTAAATGTGAAAATGATTTCCCAATTTATTGTTTCCCTTCTGATCTTGTCTGTACTAGTTTTGTTTGTACAAAAAACTTTATAATTTAATGTAATAAAAATTATATATGGTGTTCAATCATGAGTTCCATTTCTTTTTTGGACATGAATTCCTTCCTTTTCAACAGATCTGAGAGCTAAACTATCCTATGTTTTTCTAATTTGCTTATAATATCACTCTTTATGTCTAAATCATGAACCCATTTAGACCTTATCTTGGTATATGATATTAGGTGTGGGTCAAGCCCTACTTTCTTCCATAATAGTTTCCAATTTTCCCAGCAGTTTTTGTTAAGTAGTGAATTCTCACAGCAAAAGCTGGGGTCTTTGGATTTGTCAAAGACTACATTGCTGTAGTTATTGCCTATTTTGCCCTGTGACCCTATCCTATTCCATTGATTGTCTATTTCTTAGTCTGTAACAAATGGTTTAGATGGCCACTGCTTTATAATATAGTTTTAGATCTGGCACAGCAAGGCTTTTTTTTTTTTTTTTTTTACATTAATACTTTTAAATTCTTGACCAGATGAAATTTGTTACTATTTTTTCTACATCTGTAAAATAATTTTTTGGGAGTTTGATTGGTATGACACTAAATAAGTAGATTAATTTAAGTAGCATTGTCATTGTAATTATATTCATGAGCCAACATCTTAAGACATGCCTTAAAAGATAAAACAAAAAATAGGTTACTCAACAATTTGTAAGTGCTTATCTCAAGTGAAAGAACAAAGAGGCATCTCCTTAGCAAAAGTCTTTGCTAGAACATCCCTCCTAAAATCACATTTTATTTATTTTGTATATTATCTCCATATATAAATCCCATTTGCTTTCCAGAGAATCAAAATTATAGAACTTGAAGAACAATGAAAAAAGTATGTTTTTGGTAAAGTATAGATATAGATATATAGATATCATTATATGAATTATAAATTATAAACAGAAAGTAACATCAAGATATTATCAAATGAAAATGGTCAAAGGATATGAATAATTTTCAGATGAAAAATTGAAACCATTTCTAGTCATATGAAAAGATGCTCTATGTCCCTACTGATCAGAGAAATGCAAGTTAAGACAATTATGAGATATCAGTACACACCTCTCAGACTGGCTCAGAAGAGAGGGAAAAAAATAATGACAAATGTTGTAGGGGATGTGGGAAAACTGGGACACTGATACATAATTGGTGGAGTTGTGAATGGATCCAACTATTCTGGAGAACAATTTGTAACTATGCCCAAAGGATTATCAAACTGCATACCCTTTGATTCATCAATGCTTCTACTTGGCTTGTATCCCAAGGGGATCTTAAAGGAGGGAAAGGGACCCAAATGTGCAAAAATGTTTGTGGCAATCCTTTTTATAATGGCAAGAAACTGGAAACTGAGTGTGTGCCCATCAATTGGAGAATGTCTGAATAAATTATGGTATATGAATATCATGGAATATTGTTGTTCTGTAAGAAATGACCAGCAGGATGATTTCAGAGAAGTCTGGAGATTCTTACATCAACTGATACTAAATGAAATGATTAGAACCAAGAGATCACTGTACATAGCAAAAACAATGTTATATACAATGATCAATTTTGATGTGGCTCATTTCAACAGTGAAATGATTCACGCCAGTTCCAATGATTTTGTGATGAAAAGAAGCATCTAATATTCAGAGAAAGGAATGTGGGAAATGAGTGTGCATTACAACATAGCATTTTCACTCTTTTGGTTGTTGTTTGCTTACATTTTATTTTTTTTTCATTTTTTCCTGTTTGATCTGATTTTTCTTGTGCAGCAAAATAATTGTATAAATTTGAATGTATATATTGGATATAACATAAACTTTTAATATGCTTAATATAAAATCAATTACTTGTCATTTAGGGGAAGGAATGGGAGGAAGAAGGGGAAAATTGGAACACAAGGTTTTTCAAGGGTTAATGTTGAAAAATTATTCATGCATATGTTTTGAATATAAAAAGTTTTAGTAAAAAATAAAAATTAAATTTGAGTTTTGGCATAAAAAAGTAAAAAAAAAAAAGATGTTATCAAATAGATGACAAAGAAAGGGATTTAGTTAGTCATGTAAGCAAAATGGAGGTCAACAATGGAGAACCTGCAGGCTCCATTTGTACTCTGACAATATCAGGAGTAAGACAATTGACATATTAAGCAGTTCTGTGGTATGTTTGAGAGGATGTATAGACAAGACACACATTGGACTGTATATTATGTAAGCATTACAATATGCAGTGTTGGAAGAGGTAACAATGACAATAATTCTTTGAATCTAGGAAGTATTAAATATATATTCTTAATGTAAAAGATAAAATCATAGACATTTTAGGGAAGAATCAAAATAAAAATTTCCAAAAATAAGATAATTTGAATTTCTTTTAAACTTTTTTTTTATCAATTTCAAGGTTTGACTAGTAAGATTATGACTATAATATATAAAATAAACACATTATGTTTATGTGAGCTAGTGTTTTGGCAAGAGCCTCTGCTAAGAAGATTCCCCCATGTTCTTTCTTTAACTTGATATTAGTTATTAAAAATATTGAATAAACCACTTTTATTTTATCTTTTTAGACATCTCTTAAAATGTAAATTCAGGCATAGAACAAATCTTTTAAAATAAAAATATTTTTATATTCAAATTAATGATACTGTGAGCTATCACTTTGTATTTATCAGTAAAATATTTTTATTCTAAAAAGATTTGTGAAAATCTGTATTTGCTTAAATTTTCATCAAGAGTACCCTCAACACATTTATACATTATTTCTATAATGATTCCTGAGACATGAAAAATTAAGTTTACAAATTGCTACTAATTAATTTCCTCTCAATCAATTTTTTGAAATGGTGATATATATGACTTTTTCAATTATTTATAGTTTTTATTCTTCAAACTTTTTTGGAAACTGATCCATAAAATTGATTTGATGTCAAATAACCAATTAATTATGATGAAGTACTGAAAACTCCCAACAATATAAAGACTAAACTCTTCTAAACTGACAAAAAATAGTTATCTTGTGCTTTCTTTCCTAAGAAAGATCTCACAAGTTACCCAATATATAACCTGTTATTTAAGTTTCAAGAAAAAAAGTACATGAAGATAAAACCTTAAGAATATTTATAAACATTTATTTGCATATCTTATTTTTTCTAGTACATTTATTTATTTCTAATACATGTAACTTCATGAATAATGTTGGGAGAGAAAACTCAGAGCAATAAGGAAAAACCATAGGAGTAAAAAAAAAGTCAGAAAAAAAGAAGTTAAACATAGCATGTGTTGATTTACATTCAGTCTTCTTACTTATTTTTCTGGATTCAGATGGCATTTTATGTCCAAAATTTATTGGGATTGCTTTGGATCTCTGAACCACTGAGAACCCAGTCTTTCAAAGTTGACCATCACTCATTCTTGCTGTTATTCTGTACAATGTGTTCCTGGTTTTGCTTGATTCACTCAGCATCAGTTCATGTAAATATTTCCAAATCTTTCTAAAATCAGTTTTTACATCATTTTTTACAGAGCAATAACTTTCCATTATTTTCATATACCACAACTTCTTCAGCCAATCCCCAATTGATAGGGATCTGCTCATTTTCCAATTATTTGCTACCACAAAAACAGTTGCTACAGGGCCAGCTAGATGGAACAGAGGATAGAGCACCAGCCCTGAAGTCAGGAGGACCTGACTTTAAATCTGGTCTCAGACAGTTAACATCCCCTAGCTGTGTGACCCTGGGCAAATCACTTAAGCTCAATTGCCTCAGGAAAAAAAAAACAGTTGCTACAAACTTTTCCTCATAAATGGGTTCTTTCCCCTCCTTTATTATTTCTCTGGAATACAGACCCAATAATGACACTACAAGGATATCTACATGTTTGTAGCCATTTGGGTATAGTTCCAAATTGATCTCCTGAATGATTGGATCATTTCACAACTCTACCAACAATTCATTAGGGCCAAGTTTTTCCACATCCCCTCCAATATTTATTATTATCTTTTACTGTCATCTTAAACAATCTGAGAGGGATAAAGTGGTACCTCAGAGTTGTTTTAATTCACATTTCTTTGATCAATAGTGATTTAAATCATTTTTTCATATAATTATAGGTAACTTCAATTTCATCTGTTCATATTCTTTGTCCATTTATCAATTGGGGAATGACTTGTATACTTATAAATTTGACAAAATTCTTTATGTGTTTTAGAAATGAGGCCTTTATAAGAAACTGGCTACAAAATGGTCCCCAACTTTGTATTTCCCTTTTAATCTTATTTTGTTGTTGTTGTTGTTGTTGTTGTCTGTGCAAAAATCTTTTGATTTATTGTGAACAAAGTTGTCCATTTTACCTTTCATAATGTTCTCTAGTTCTTCTTTAGTCATAAATCCTTCCCTTCTTCAAAGATCTGATAGGTAAATTATCCCTTGCTCTTGTAATTTCTTTATGGTATCAACCTTTATGCCCAAATCAGGTATCCATTATTTTATCTTATGGGTTTTGAGATGTAGGTCTATGACAAGTTTCTGACATGTTATTTTCCAGTTCCCCAGCAATTTTTGTCAAATAATGAACTCATTATAGAAGCTATATTATATGGGAGTTTATGGAATACTAGATTACTATAGGTCTTGATTATTGGGTTCTGTGTATCTAATCAATTCCACCAATCTACTGTTCTATTTCTTAGCCATTAACAAATAGTCTTGATGGCTGGGCTTTATAATACAGTTTTAGGTTGGGTACGGTTAAACCATCATCCTTTATATTTTTTTTTTCATTAATTTCTTTGTATTCTTGACCTTTTGTTCTTTCAGATTAATTTTATTAGCTTTTCTAGTTCTGTAAAATAATTTTGGAAGTTTGATTGGTATGGAATTGAACAAGTAGACAACTTAAGCAAAATTGATTTTTTTTATTATGTTAGCTCATCATAGACATAAAAAATTCATATTTTTCCAATTGTTGTGATTTGACTTTAATCAAGTGAAGCATTTGCAGTTGTTTTCATATTGTTCTTGGGTTTGTCTTGGCAGGTAGACCCTCCAAGTATTTTATTTTGTCTACAATAATTTTAAATAGAATTTCTCTTTTTATCTCTTGCTGATAAGCATTGTCAGTAATGTATAGAAATATTGATGATTTGTGTGGGTTTATTTTATATCCTGCAACTTTGCGAATGCTGTGAATTGTTTCCAGTATGTTTTTTGGATGGCTTTATAGTATTCTCTAAATATATCATCACATCATCTACAAAGAATAAAATTTTTATTTCCCCATTGCCTATTCAAATTCCTTAAATTTCTTTTTTTTTTATTGATGTAGCCAACATTTATAGGATAATATTATATAATAGTGGTGATAAAAAGGCATCCTTGTTTCACCCCTGATTTTATTGGGAATGTGACAGACTTCTTTTCCTTACAAATAATGCTTCTTGTTAGCTTTAGGTTGATAGTACTTATTGTTTAAAGAAAAGCTTCCTTTACCTCTATGCTCTGTAGAGTTTTAAACAAGAATGGATACTGTGTTTTGTCAAAATTTTTTATGCATTTAATGAGATTATCATAGGATTTCTGTTTTTTCATTGATATGTTTGATTATGGTAATAATTTTATTGATGTTAAACAAGCCATGAATTCCTGGTATTAATCCCACTTGGTCATAGTGTCTTAACCTGCTGATAAGTTGCTATAATCTTTTTGTTAATATTTTATTTAAAAATTTTGCCCTGATATTCATTAAGGAGATTGGTGTGTAATTTTCTTTCTGTATTTTGGCTCTTACTGGTTTAGGTATCAATACCATATTTTTGTCATATCTGTATTATTATAATAAGTGCTTTCCATATGGAGTATTGAAAATGTTTTCTTCCAAACAAAATTTACTATGTAATTTCTTTTTGAATCATTAGCACCATTTTAAATGGAATTTCTCTTTGTATCTCTTGCTGTTGCATTTTGTTGGTGATGTGTAAAAATGCTGATGATTTATGTTGATTTATTCTGTATCCTGCAACTTTACTAAAGTTGTGGATTAATTCTAATAGTTTTTTTATTGTTGTTGATTCTCTAGGGTTCTCTAAGTAGACCATCATATCATCTGCAAAGAGGGATAATTTGGTTTCCTCATGACCTACTCTAATTCCTTTAATCTCTTTTTCTTGTCTTATTGCCAAAGCTAGCATTTCTAATGCAATATTGAATAGTAATGGTGATAGTGGGCAACCTTGTTTCAATCCTGACCTTATTGGGGATGGTTCCAGTTTATCACCATTACATATGATGCTAGCTGATGGTTTTAAATAGATGCTACAGACTATTTTAAGGAAAAGTCCATGAATTCCTATACTCTCTAGTGTTTTTCACAGGAATGGATGTTGGATTTTATCAAATACTTTTTCTGCATCTATTGAGATTATCATATTTTTGTTAATTTAGTTATTGATATAGTCAATTATGTTAATATTTTTCCTAATATTGAGTCATCGCTGCATTCCTGGTATAAATCCTACTTGGTCATGGTGTATTATTCTGGGAATGATTTTCTGTAATCTCTTTGCTAATATTTTATTTAAGATTTTTGCATCAATATTCATTAGGGAGATTGGTCTATAATTTTCTTTCTCTGTTTTTGTTTTATTTAGTTTAGGTATCAGTACCATGTCTGTATCATAAAAGGAATTTGGTAGGAGTCCTCCATTCCCTATTTTTTCGAATAGTTTATATAATATTGGAGTTACTTGTTCTTTAAATGTTTGGCAGAATTCACATGTAAATCCATCTGGTCCTGGGATTTTTTTCTTAGGGAGTTGATTAATGACTTGTTCTATTTCTTTTTCTAAAATGGGACTATTTGAGTAATTTATCTCCTCTTTTGTTAATCTGGGCAATCTATATTTTTTGTAGATATTCCTCCATTTCACTTAGGTTATCAAATTTATTGGCATAAACTGGTGATTATTGCTCTAATTTCCTCTTCATTGGTGGAAAGTTCTCCCTTTCCATTTTTGAGACTAACAATTTGATTTTCCTCTTTCCTTTTTCTAATCAAATTAACTAGAGGTTTATCTATTTTGTTGTTTTTTTCATAAAACCAACTTTTAGTTTTATTTATTAATTCAACAGTTTTTTAATTTCAATTTTATTAATCTCTCCTTTTAGTTTTATTATTTTCAAATTTGGTATTTGATTGGGGTTTTTGAATTTGTTCTTTTTCTAGCTTTTTTAGTTGCAAGCCCAATTCATTGATTTTCTATTTCTCTATTTTATGCAAATAAGCATCTAGAGATATAAAATTCCCCCTTATTACCTCTTTGGCTGTATCCCACAAATTTTGGTATGTTGTCTCATTATTGTCATTCTCTTGGATGAAATTAGTAATTGTGTATGTAATTTGCTGTTTCACCCATTCATTCTTTAGGATAAAATTATTTAGCTTCCAATTGCTTTTTGGTCTATTTTCTCCTGGCCTTATATTGCATGTGATTTTTATTCCGTCATGATTTGAAAATAAATACATTTACTATTTCTGCCTTCCTTCACTTGATTTTGAGGTTTTTGTGTCCTAACACATGGTCAATTTTTGTATAAGTTCCATGGACTGCTGAGAAAAAAAATAAACTCCTTTCTGTCTCCATTTAATTTCCTCCAAAGATCTAGACCTAACTTTTCTAACATTTTGTTTACCTCCTTAACTTCTTTCTTATTTATTTTGTGGTTTGATTTATCTAGTTCTGAGAGACGAAGGTTGAGATCCCCCATTATTATAGTTTTGCTGTCTATTTCTTCTTTCATCTCTCTGAACTTTTCCTCTAGAAATTTCCATGCTGTACCACTTGGTGCATATATGTTTTGTATTGATATTGCTTCATTGTCTATGGTACCCTTTAGGAAGATATAATTTCTTTCTTTTTCTCTTTGAATTAGGTCTACCTTTGCTTTTACTTGGTCTGAGATCAGGATTGCTTCCCCTGCTTTTTTTTTTGTTCACCTAAACCATAATACATTTGGCTCCAGCCTTTTACCTTCACCCTGTATGTATCTCTATGTTTTAGATGTGTTTCTTGTATACAGCATATTGTTGGATTCTGGTTTTTAATCCAGTCTGTTATCTTCTTCTGCTTTATGGGAGAGTGCATTCCATTCACATTCACAGTGAAAATAACTAATTCTGTATTTCCTGTCATCTTATTTACCCTAGCTTATGCTTTTCTCTTTCTTATACCCTTTCCCTCCTTCCTACTATTTTTTTTTTTTGCTTTTTGCTGAGGCTACTGGGGTTAAGTGACTTGCCCAGAGTCACACAGCTGGGGAATGTTAAGTGTCTGAGACCAGATTTGAACTCAGATCTTCCTGACTTCAGGGCTGGTGCTCTAACCACTGAGCATCCTAGCTGCCCTTCCTTCCTACTATTTTGCTTTTGATAACCACTTCCCTCAAACAATTCTTCCCCTTTAGAGCCCCACCCCTTTTTTCCCCCTTTCCCTCCTGTTTCCTTATAAAAAGGTCTATTATTCCCTCAGAGCCAAATCTGATGAGATGGAGATTAACACAATTCTCATTCCCCTCCCTTTTCTCCCCTCAATCATTATAGGTTTTCTTTGCCTCTACATGTGATGTAATTTCCCTTATTTTACCTCCTTTTCCTCTTGTTCCAGTGTTATCCCTTTTCTACCTCTAATTTCTTTTTCAGTTTATCATACCACAATAATCATATCATAATAACCATAATGTTATAATACATTCATAAAATCAACCCTCATTCTATAAGTATCTACAACATAAATATAATTCTCAAGAGTTTTTTTTTTTCTTGTTACCTTTTCATTTTTCTCTTGTGTTCTGTGTTTGTAGATCAAATTTTTTGTTGAGTTCTTGTCTTTTCAGTAGAAATAGGTGGAATTCTCCTATATCATTGAATGACCATCTTCTTTCCTGGAAGATAATGCTCATTCTAGCTGGGTAATTTATTCTTGGCTGTAATCCAAGGTCTTTTGCGCTTTGGAATATCTGATTCCAGGCCCTTTGATCCTTCAAAGTAGAAGCTGCTAGGTCCTGTGTGATCCTAATTGTGTCTCCTCGATATTTAAATTGTTTCTTTCTGGCTTCTCATAATATCTTTTCCTTGGTATGATAGTTCTGGATTTTAGCCACGATATTTCTGGGGGACTTAATTTTGGGGTTTCTTTCAGGAGGTGATCGGTGGATTGTTTCAATAGGCATTTTGCCTTCTGCGTCTAAAATATCAGGGACGTTTTCTATTATGATTTCCTGGAAGATTTTGTCCAGGTTTCTCTTTCCATGATGGCTTTTAGGAAGCCCTATAATCCTTAGATTTTCTCTCCTAGATCTATTTGCCAGGTCAGTTGTTTTTCCCAGGAGATATTTCATGTTTTTCTCTATCTTTTCCTTTTTTTTTTTTATTTTTGTTTGACTGATTCTTGAAGTCTTGATGAGTCATTCATTTCCAATTGTTCGATTCTAATTTTTAATGTCTTATTTTCTTCAGTTACTGTTTTTAGCTCCTTTTGTAATTGGCCATTTTGTTCCTTGTAGTATTTTTCCATTTTTTCCATTTTATTTTGCAGTGATCACATTTCATTTCCCAATGTTTCTTTCAACTCTCTTTTAAGATCCTTAATGTATTCTTCAAAGAAAGCCTTGTGACATGGGAATCCAGTTTATGTCTCTCTTTGAGGCTTTTTCTGGAGTTGCTTTACATTCAGGGGCTTCAGGATTTGAGGTCAGTTCTTCCATCTTTCCATAAAAGTTGTCTATGTTGAGAGCTCTTTTTTGGTTTTTTACTCATCTTTTTTTAATGTATGAGGTCTGTTTAAGGCAAAGATGGGACAGCTGCTTTAATTTGCCCTGGGGCAGTTCTGCTGATTGAGTTATTTCAGGTACTGGGCAGTTTTGCTGATTGAATTATTTCAGGTGCTGATCAGTCCTACTGATTGATTGATTGCCTTAGAGTGCTGTGTAATGGCAGCTAGGTCCCATGCTCATCAGGGGTTCAGTGGTTTACAACCTACCCCCCACAAAAGGCAGACCCTCCAAACCACCTGCCCACAATCAGGACAGGTTGGCCCAAGAGACCCGCAGAAGACTCCTAGGTGTGTGAAAAGCACAACGCTCTCACTCCTGTTCTGACTCCTGTTCTGACTCCTGTTCCAGCTCACTGCTCCAGCTCCCTGCTCCAGCTCCCTGCCCTGGTCTCCCTGTGCTGCAGTCTGGGTTCAGCAGAACCCCCCTGCCCAATTAAAACAGACCTGTTTTGAAGTTCTTCCAGAGTACCTTCTTCTTGAAATGTGTTGTCCTCCTGATATTGTGGATTTTTTTTGCTTCAAAATCATTCTAGAGGCTTCATATGTTGTTGGTTTGAGGGAAGGTTAGAGGAGGTTACAGAGACTCCTGTCTGATCTCCACCATCTACCACAATGTGGTTTTGAAAGGCCTCTCTTCACTTATTATCAAAGAAACTTCTTTCCAAATAAACAGATTGCATCTTAATTTCCTTATATTGAGGTGTTCCCTAAAACATGGATAAATGAGGCACATATATTTGTGAAATCCATCTGTAGAACAACCAA
The DNA here is from genome assembly GCA_023553655.1 of Myrmecobius fasciatus. Lineage (NCBI taxonomy): Eukaryota > Metazoa > Chordata > Mammalia > Dasyuromorphia > Myrmecobiidae > Myrmecobius > Myrmecobius fasciatus. Next base: position 12,905 of record JAJPUD010010428.1, read on the forward strand.
ATTGTAAATCTGGAAGAGAATTTAAAACTTTGGATTGAACCCTTCATGTTTTAGATGAGGATAGGTTAAGTAATATCCTAGAGGCCATAAAACTCATTAAATTCTGCATAAATTTTAAAATTAGAGCTGTTTTTCACTTACTAAAACAAATGCTGAAATCTATTTTCTTTAGTAGACAAAATAATGAGGATGAAAATATTAAAATAATAAAATATATTTACAGTGAAGGCAATCTGTAAAGACTGTATATATTAGAATAATTTATAATTAAATAATTTTAAGTATGATATGTTTATCAGCAAATAAAAATTGTTGCACACAAGGAACCCAAAAGGACTTGAATTTACAGTTGTCGTTTTGCAATCATCTCTGTCATTCCAACTTTACAATGTGATGCTAATGCATTACTGCACTTGATTTACATATTTGTTTCAAAAAATATTTAAACTATCTTTAATTTTTATGCCACTTACACTTTGCATTGATTCCTCCCCTCCTTTTATAAGTAGTCACCATTATAAGAAATAAAAAATAATAAAAATTAACAAAAAAAAAACTAGAAGCTACCAGTTCCCTGAAGGAAAGTGGGAAGCATGTTTTCCATCAATCTGCTGAAGTCATGATCAGAATTCTTACATATTTCAAAGTTGTTGCAATATTGTTTTCATCAGGGAAAATTTTCTCTGCTTTACTTTTGTTAGCACTGTGCCAATGTATCTAATTCCTCTCAGTTTTTGTGAACAAATAAAAGTAAGCAAATAAATAAAAATTAAAGAGGGAAAAGGAGGCAAGATGGCAGAGAGTAAACAGCACTTTGCTTGTGGATTCCCTCAGAATTAAAACTAAATCAAAATTCTGAATGGATTTTGGAGTGATGGAACCCATAAATATTTGTAATGCAACAAGTTTCCACCAGAAGATATATTGAAAGGAGTTCAGCAAAGTTTTGTCTCAGTTGGGAAGTGGAGGAGTCCTCAGGGCAGAGAACCCCCCCCCCCATGCAAAGAATCTAGTGGGAGGCTCTTAGCCTAAATATACAGCATTGGCTACTCTGACCTGGATCATAAGCCAGTGTATCAGCAGATTAGCTGTGAAACTCCCAACACTACTATCACCTTTCCTGAAAGATGATTCTTACTGTTGCTGGATACTTAATTCTTGTGTTTAACCCCAGCTCATTGGCCATCTGGAATATGTTATTCCAGGCCCCTGTATTCTTTGCTGTAGAAGCTGCTGGATCCTGGGAAATTCTGCCTTTTGCTCCTGAATAATTTAATGGCTTTTATATGAAAGATTATAATATTTTTTCCTTGTGATTGTAGTTTTGGAGTTTTACAACAATGTTCCTTGGGGTTTTCCTTGTGATCAATGGATTCTTTTAATGAGCATTTCCACATCAGAGAAATTTTCCTTGATGATCTCTTGAAGAATGTTATCCAGGCTTTTTTTTTTTTCGTCACAAATTTCATATAGACCAATAATTTTTAACTTGTCTCTTATAGATCTATTTTCCTTGGTCAGCTTTTTTACTAATGAGTTAT
>JAJPUD010010428.1:21931-34722 GCA_023553655.1 Myrmecobius fasciatus
GCTCCCCGATATTTAAATTGTTTCTTTCTGGCTTCTTGTAATATCTTTTCCTTGGTATGATAGTTCTGGAATTTAGCCACGATATTTCTGGGGGACATAATTTTGGGGTTTCTTTCAGGAGGTGATCGGTGGATTGTTTCAATAGGCATTTTGCCTTCTGCATCTAAAATATCAGGGCAGTTTTTTAGTATGATTTCCTGGAAGATAGTGTCCAGGTTTCTCTTTTCATGATGGCTTTTAGGAAGCCCTATAATCCTTAGATTTTCTCTCCTAGATCTATTTGCCAGGTCAGTTGTTTTTCCCAGGAGATATTTCATGTTTTTCTCTATCTTTTCATTTTTTTGTTTTTGTTTGACTGATTCTTGAATTCTTGATGAGTCATTCATTTCCAATTGTTCGAATCTAATTTTTAATGTCTTATTTTCTTCAGTTACTGTTTTTAGTTCCTTTTGCCATTGACCAATTACATTTTTTTGTTCATTGCATTCTTTTTCCATTTTTTCTATTTTATTTTGCAATGATCTCATTTAGTTTTCCCATGTTTCTTCTAACTCTCTTTTAAGATTTTTTTATGCAATCTTCAAAGAAAGCCTTGTGACATGGAGACCAGTTTATGTCTCTCTTTGGGGCTTTTTCTGGAGTTGCTTTACCTTTAGGGGCCTCAGGATTTGAAGTCTGTTCTTCCCTCTCTCCATAAAATTTGTCTATGGTGAGAGCTCTGTTTGGTTTTTTATTCATTTTTTTTAAAGGTGTGAGGTCTGTTTAGGGCAAAGGTGGGACAGCTGCTTTAATTTGCCCTGGGGCAATTCTGCTGATTGAGTTATTTCAGGAACTGGGCAGTATGTCAGGTGCTGTTCAGTCCTGTTGATTGATTGATTGCTTTAAGGTGCTGTGTAATGGCAGCTAGGTCTGATGCTCATCAGGGGTTTAGTGGTTCACAATCTATCCCCCTCAAAAAGCAGACCCTCCAAACTACCTGGCCACAATCAGGACAGATTGGTCCAAGAAGCCCGCAGAAGACTCCCAGGTATGTCAGAAGCACAGTGCTCCCACTCCTGTTCCGACTCCTGTTCCAGCTCCCTGCTCCAGCTCCCTGCCCAGTTCTCCCTGCGCTGCAGTCTGGGTTCAGCAGACCACCTCCCTGCCCAATTAAAACAGACCTGTTTTCAGGTTCTTCCAGAGTATCTTCTTCTAGAATCGTGTTGTTCTTCAGATATTGTGGGTTTTTTTGCTTCAAAATCAGTCTAGAGGCTTCATATGTTGTTGGTTTGAGGGGAGGTTAGAGGAGGTTACAGAGACTCCTGTCTGATCTCCGCCACCATGGCTCCACCCCTGGAAGCTCTGTCAGATTATTTTCAAAAGGCTTGGTTTTATGTGGTTTTTGAGAGAAAGTGGAAAAGCTTGAGCAGATTCCTGGCTTGGTTTTGCATCTTGGCTTCACCCCCAGAAATTAGAATTTATTTTAATTGATTCATTTTAAATTAAGAACAATGATCCTATATATAATTGTATAAAGAATATGTGAATGTGTGTACATAATGAGAGGAGATAATGTGTTATATGACATAGTTGATGAAGAAGTAATTTCAGTACCTTATTTATTTCTAAAATGTGTTGTATGACCCACAAAAAAACTGTTTTCCTTTCAGGCCCATCAAACACATTTTTAATAGTATGAGTTGTACATAATTGTTTATCTGCAGTGGTTGAGATAATTTTCTTATTATGAACTCTATATAGTTGCAAATATTATTATTTTTATTTGTCACAACAACACTACAAAAGAGAGATGATATATATTACTGGCTCAGTAATTTCATTGTTTTAGGCAACCTATGATAAGGAAACTATGATAAGGAAAAGACCCACTGTTGTAAAGTCTTCACTTTTAATTACAGCTATAGATTCTCAGGAGCAATGAAAGTTTAAACAAATTCCATCCAAAGAAACAGTCAATATCTGTCACAGTTGAGTCTTTAGCCTGACCAGATATAGACAAAATATATAGAAAAAAATAATAACAAAATTTTGTAAAAATGGTTCTGTATATGCTTGAGTGAAACTGTTGATTTCATGAATAGCAATGTGTCTGTATTTGGGAAGAATGATTTAAGACTGCCTAATTCATAGCAGTAATAATATCATATGAGTTCTACAAACACAAAAAAAGATTGTGCATAGATGGATATGAATTTTTAATGAACTATTACTAATGTAAATATGTTTGTGGTCCTCTTCAACTTTCCCACAAATTAATAGTAAGACTTAATGAAAAATAAAAGTTGATCTGGAAAATTGCTTTTTAGTGAATTCTTACCAACTTCTAAGTCTATAACATTTTTCATTGATAAATGTATCTTTGCATACTCTGAACTAAGTATTGCCTATAGGTTCTTATGACAAGTTCCTACTGAATTGGGATTCTTCTAGGGGTGAATTAATCCCCTCTTCAAAGAGAAATTTTGATTACTTTAAAGTGAAATGTAATGCTATTGAGATTTGCCAACAGTTACAGGGTCTGGCTCTATGTAAATCCAACATCAGCAGACATGAATATAGAATCACATCATCCCTTTTATGTCAATTTCTGACTAAAACAGATGGGATCCTTGTTCTCAGGCAGGATCCTGACATTTTGACTGAGATTTATACATTGCTTGAGTTTTTTTTTTAATTGATTTAAAAAAAAAATGTTTTTTTTTTTTTTTTTTTTTTTTTTTTTTTACCCAACTGAAGATGTTTATAATTCACTGTTTATCCCATGTACAGTGTGGAGATGTATGAGTGTGGTTAAAGGTAGAATTATAAGGAACCAACCAAATTTAAGCATGTTTCTCTCTGTTGTGGACTAGATAACTTATCTGAGATATAGACATATTGTGTAGATTTTGTTTGTTTGTAATTGAACTTTATTTAGTTATTTTCTGTTTCCTTTACTTTGAGGAATTCATCTCATTGCTCCAAAAAAGTCTTCCAAGATATAAATTATACAAAAGTTGCTTATTTAAATGGGTAGAGAGAATTTCATAATTAGTAGCTTCCTATTCTGATAGAATTACATCTGTGCACAAAACAAAACAACAACAACAACAAAATTACCCAAAGGATCTTTACATAATATATTCATTCTATATAGGAATTGTGAGTAATACTCATAGGTTATGAATCAGAAAATTGATACTTAAAGATATGAAATTATTTATTTCATCATATTTACATTTTTTTTGTTTTAAATCACCTTAAGAATTTCTGACACCAATGGCAATTATATTTATATTATACCATAGTGGAAAGAATTAAGCAATTAATACTTTTTTTTTCTTTCTCTGTGTGGTAATACCTCAAAAAATAGATTTTCCTTTTAAGAAACTTTAATGAAAGATATAATGCTTGTCAAAATTCTCTTCCCTCTACAATCCATCCTCAAACTTTAGGAAAATCAGTTAGCTAGCTCAGTTAACTGATTTTCCTAAAGTTTGAGTCTAATTTTGTCCTCTATTCAATGAACTCCAATGAAGTCCAAAGGTGCCTCTCTGTAACCTCCAGGATCAAATATAAAAACTTTTATTTGTCTCTGAATATTCTTTATATGCTATCCCTCCAATCTGCAACCTTTCGTGTCATTTGGCAGTTTACTCTTTGCAATATCCATTTTAATCCAATGACACAGGCTTCCTAACTATTTCAAAAAACAAGGTTGTTTATACTTCAATTCTGGGCTTTTCCCCTCATTGTTGCCAATACTTGGAATGTTCTCTCTCCTCATCTCTAGATACTGTCTTCCTTATCTTCTTTTATGTCTCAAGTAAATTACCACTTTTACAGGAAGATTTTTCCCAATTCTTAATCTTACTGACTTTTCTCTGTCAATTTATTACAGATTATTCACATACACACACACACACATACACACACACACACACACACACACAGCATAGTTAGGCTATATATGGTTATTTTTATGTTATCTCCCTCATCAGGTTGTAAGTTCCTTGAGGACAGGGAAGGTTTTTTCCCTTTCTTTTTATGCTAGATCTTAAAAAAAAAATAGATCCACAGTAAGCATTTAAATGTTTATTAACTAACTGAATATACTGTCATATCCCCCTACATATGCCAGTTTTGGAGTAAGTTGCAGATTGACATCAGTAAATGTATAACTATTCCATCATTACTGAAAGAAGATTTAGCAATCAAGTAAAAAGCATTATTTCTTTGGGGTCACATCACATGGGATCTTTCTAAAAGACCAGAAGACAATTAAGTTACATAGTTTGTTATCAAGGAGAATCAAGAAATTCAAGCAGGATTCAAACCAGTAAAAATTAATCCTATAACTAGATATAAAAGTCTGAAAATACAACAGAGGGCTCAAGCATAGCTGGTGATTCAATTTACATACAGAGCCCTCTTTTCTCCCCCATAGGCAGAAGTACTACCCTTGTCTGACGGAACTCCTGCAAATGTTCAACACCTGTGCGGATATCAGGGCCTTTTGGTTGGTCATTTCCAGAAGATCGTTTTATACTTTGATCATTATATCAGTAATTTACTCATTGCTACCACTGACAATTTATATATAAATTAAACATGGAAATACATGTAAAAATCCCTTTTCAAGTTAGAAAAGGAAGGGGTAGCTAGATGGTACAGTGGATAGAGCAGTGACTGTGGAGTAAAGAGGACTTGAGTTCAAATCTGGTCTCAGACACAACATTTTTATGAACTGTGTTACCCTTGACAAGTCATTTAAGCCCAATTGCCTCTCAAAAAAAAGCACATAATTTAGACAAGAAACATTACATTTTACATGGAACTACATCCATATTGTTAGATATTCATTTATTCATTTGTTTCTTTTATTTCCTTTATAACCTAGCCTTATTAGAAAGTTATCAATAACCAATGAAATTATTCCTGATATAATTTTATTATTTTCTTCTTTGTTATTCTTAGCTCTGTGAAGGGAGCAGATTCAATTAAGAGGCAGCATAAATTTTTACCTTAGAAAATGGTCCTGTTTTCTTGATTCACTGTCACATACCCAAAAAGGTGTCACATGTATTTACTTTTGTTTCCTGAAGTCTTTATTGTATCTTCCACCTGCCTTTAATTATGCAATTTTATTCTGATACTCATATAGATCTTTGAAGATTCTGGTGAGTCATTTCATCATTTTTTTTTCATAGCATGAGGGAGGCAAAAAAGGAAATTCCTACTTCAGATCGGATAGAACAATGATATTTTTAATTAATCAAGTCAAAAAGTACATAGTGCACATCCAGGGTGTGAAATATTTTGCAGGGAGATTCAAGGCTCCTTTAGTGACATCAACTTCCCAAGAAATCAAACAATCATCTTTTCAATATTAACATTAACATCTTACTTGTGTTTCTAGCAATGCATAGTATCTAACTTCTTCTACAGAATTGAAAAATATAATAATTTCATGTAGAGAGAAATATAGAGGAACAGGATAGGTATAACCAACAAGGAACTCTCAAAATCAGAAACAAAATATATCACCAAGAAATTGAATAAAGACTATATGACATGCTCACAAAGCAAATATTGAGAGTGACAGATGAGTAACTTTAGTTTTCCAGTGCCAATTTGATAATGTCAAGAAAAACCAAGGAAGATGATTCAAAGATTGGGTTAACCAACATGTGAACTTTTGGGAAATATTTGCCAGTCACAGATATTAGGCAAACATGGTTATATTAAAATTTACATCTTTGAAGGACATCCAAAATCAAATTGGTAACAGAACCAGTTGTGGTTTTTGATTATTAGGAGTAAATCTCTCTTCCATTATACCACACTTTTTTTTTTCCACACTTTTTTCTTAAGAAATAAAATTGAAGGTTGATTATTTGCTTTATAGACAGGTATTTTATTTTCCCAAAGGATTAAGTATAACATTCCTTTAATTGGTAGACTCTTGATGTATATAAAATAATATAACTTTAATAAAATTATAGATTAATGTTGGTAATCACCAAAGAACACTACCTGTAGGTCATTGTGCTAAGAAGATTAAAATTATTTCATTTGATGTTTTTTTGAAATTGAACTGAATCCAGTCAGAGATTTAACCCAAGTAATTGTTCAATTTTTGTAAGGTTAATGTGAGAGATCAAATCACTAAACTTTTTTTTTAAAGTGTTATGGGCAATGTTCTATGCAATAATTGCAAAAGTTAAGAAATATGTATATACTTAAAGCAACAATCTTGATTCATTATAATTTTCCCCCTAAGATCAATTGTTGATATTCTTATTTATCTTTGTTGGATTTACACATATTCAAGTAAATAAAAGTTACATAGATATGTAAAGATTTTTTAAAAAACTTTTATAAATTATAGTTGGGTTTTGTTGTTTCATCAATCAACAAGTATTTAAGGCATTTGCTATGCATAAAGCATCATACATGTTTCTGGGGTTAGAAACACAAAAATCAACACACTGCCATTAAGAGATATATTCCATTAAGTAAATGATAGAAAAATTCACATGTGCATATTTTTCAATAATAAAATATTAATTAATCAATTAGTAGTAGTAGTAGTAGTAGTAGTAGTAGTAGTATTAGTATTGCTTTTTACTCAGCCAATTGGTGTTAAATGACTTGTCCAGCATCACACAGGTAGGGACTGTTAAGTGTCTGACATCAAATTTGAACTCAGGTCCTCCTGACTTAAGGGCTGGTGCTCTATCCACTGCACCACCTAGTTGCCCAAAATATTAATTTATTTAATTACATAATAGGTCTATGACAAATAGCAACTGAAGTATCATAATCCAGAAAAGGTTTTACTCAAGAAACATTCTTTTCTTTTCTTTTCTTTTTATTTGCAAAACATATGTATGGGTGATTCTTCAACATTAACCCTTACATAGCTTTCTGTTACAGATTTTCCCCCCTACTCCCTACCTCTCCCCTAAATGGCAGGATATCCACTACATGTTAATTATGTTAAAATACTTGACAAATCCATTGACTTTTCATGGCATTGTCCTGCCACTGCATCAATCCTTTCAAATCAAAGTCACACAATGGTGTCATTTTAAATTTTTTTTCATTTTGTATATATCTGAAACATATTAGATTTCCATTAACCTAAAATAATGATGATACTCTTGCAATTGTAGCAAACAAATGTAGTACAGTGAGGAGTTAGTTCCTTTATAGTGATTAAATGGTTTTAATTTGGTTTGGGGAAAATCTTTCTGCACAGACTATCCCCCAAGCTCTTTTCTTGCCTCTTAGAATATCTAGAGTTCAACAAAAGCATCATCTATTACAAGAAAATTCTACTGACTTGAACTTGCAAGTTTCTCCATTCCATTCTTACTAATAGAGTTTTGGCCCTGTGGGATTAAAAATTGTTTTTCATTTTTGTCTCTATATCCCTTGCACTTCACACTTTTCCTGGAACATAGAAAGTTCTTTATAATATTTTGTCAGTGTATTGATTTAATTTTATAATGAATTTGCTGTGTGCTTTTTACATAGACAATCTGAACAGATTCCATATCTGCAAATTAGAAATACAATAAAAATATGAAAAAAAATCAAATTTACTTCTGTAATCAATATTCATATGCATAAAACTACAAAAAATTCAGAAGGAGTTTTAAATGAAAGTGTGGATTAGTTTTTCAACAAGTGAATCTTCAAGTGCAAAGCCAGTAAGTTGAAGCTAAATTTCACTTGATCCTAACATTATGGAGACTAATGTTCTGCAGTGGATTATATAGAGACATTTTTATAGATATTATTAGATATTATAGATATTATACAGAAATTATAGATATTAGAGAAGGAAATTACAACTAAATCATAAACTTAATTCTGTAATATTCTACTGAGCATTTCTAGATTTCAATTTTGCATGTCATATTTCTAATATAAATTTCATATTTGCAGTTTCATTTAAATCTTTACAATATTGATTAAAATTTGAAAACCCAACCATAAACTGGTATAAAACAAGAGATTCCAGATTATTTTACTACTTTGTTATTTTCATTTATACAGAATGATTTTGTGACTATATTACTTAAAATATGGAAGACCTGAGTTCAAACTTGTCTTAGCAACTTCATTCTTCTATAAGCCTATGCAAATTATGAAACAACTCAGACTCAATTCCTTTATCTATAAAAGGAGTAGGTTGAACTCAATGCTCTCTAACATTCATTTTTGGTGTTTAAATTTATGTTTCTAGGAGTACTATTGTTTCATAAAAAAGGGCATACACACTCAAAAAAAGTTGAAACATTGGAAATTCTCTATGAGAGAATTTACCTACCTCTATTTTCAGGTAGGTAAAGGGAAAGATAAAATTGACAAAATAACCATAAATATCAAGATTAGAATGTATATTCAGGAATGAAAACAAAAAATAAGGATGATATAAAGGATAGAAAAAATAATTCACTTTTTTATTCAATAGAGAGATAACATTAATGCATTATTAGAGAATTATGGGACTTAAATCAAGAAGTAATATTTTAGATATGATCTAGCCAAGTTTCTTCATTTTACAATGGGAAAAAGCTCAGTGCTCAGTTAAATGACTTGACCAAGGTTATACTAGTAGTAAACACCCTTTTTGAGAATTGATCACTGTGGTCTTATCTAAGATTAGTAGATTTATAGAAAATGGTCAGTTGTTCTTTCCCAAATATAATGTGGCCACAAGATCATTTATCCTGGAAAACAAATATGGATTGATTAAAAATAATAAATTGCTGATCTCATTAGATATCAAGAGAACTGGTATGGTTACAATTATTATCTCAGTGCAGATGAATCTTTTTTCAATATAACTTGTCTTTTTCTCTCAAGTTTATAGTTGTCCTCTTTCCCACCCCCAAAGGAAAAAAAATATAGATTTATGGATTGTTGTTTGTCCTTCATTTTGGAAGATGACTATGACTTAAAGGAAGCAATGCCATGATATGCAAGTGAATTAGATTTAAGGGAGGGAGGAAGGACTCTGTAAAGTCACCATCACTACTTTATTTTCCTTTAAGGCATTTGAGTCCAAGGCCAAATATACGTCAGGATGACTAAAGATGGTTTCCAGATTGGTGGAAGCACCATAGGCATTTAAACTCAATGTGTTTGATCTCAAAGAAAAAGACCCAAAATTAGGTCTTCTCTAACCTATAATGCTGGAACACTATAGCAAAATGATAACCTTAGCCCCCTACCTAAGTGGAGGAGCTGTTGTCATGGGAAGGGTGGATTCCCATGGTATCAGGTTATTCCCAAGAGGTGAATTTCAGAGTTTGTTTATTGTCCCCCCCCCATCTTACAGGAAAATGAATTTCTGGAAACAGTGATGAATTTAGTAGGGTAGCCTACTGATGAGGTGAGTTCTTGTGGACCCATTATAAATGAGCAATCTAGGGAGGCCCCTTCAATGTCCATTTTCTTCAATTAGAGGGAGAAAGGAATTCAAAAAGGAAAGGGGTAATGAGTTATGAGATTCAGGAAAGGAAGGAAGGAAAGAAGTAAGAAAAAGAGGAGGAGATACTTTTTTGGGGTGTGCGGGAGTATTTTTAATTGGTTTTGTGTTGTTAGGTAGACTTCAAAATATTTTCAATTGTGTACAATTATTTTGCATTGACTTTCTCAATCTCATAGTATTGGAATTTCATAAAATAATAAATATTGCTGTTGATGGTGTATATGAGTTTGTATTTTGTCCTGTAACTTTACTAAAATTGTTAATTGTTTTCATGAGTTTTTCTAGTCTATTTTTTAAGATTCTCCAAATGAAAAAATGCAAATGTAAATGTAAAAACTGATAGTTTTGTTTCCACATTGGCTATTCTAATTTCTTCTATTTATTTTTATTTTTTATTGAGAGAAATTATTTCTAGGACCATATCAAATAATATTTGTAAAAGATGTTATTTTTGTCTTAATTGCAATCATATTTGGAAGGCATCTAGCTTTTCCTTGTTACAAAGAATTACTGCTGATGGATATAGATAAATGCTGTTTGGTAGTTTAAGAAAAGTTCCATGTGTTCTTATTCATTTTTTGGTGTTTTTTAAATAGCAATGAAGATTATATTTTAATTGCCAAAAGGTTTTTTACTGCATCTATTGAAATAATTATTTGATTTTGTTGGTTTTGCTATTAAAGTGGTCAGTTATGTTGATGAAAGCCTTTCAGTACTGAACTAGCCTGCATTCCTGGTCAAAGGTAGTGTATGTTCCTTGTGATGTATTGCATTAATCTCCTTGCAAGTATTTTATTTATAATTTCTGTATCAATATTCATTAGGGAAATTAATTTATACTTTTTATTTTCTTTTTAATTTATATAATAAAACACATTTCTACAACATGTTAAAATAAAAATTATTGAACAGGAAATGGCGAATCTATGTATAACCTGGAATTACCTTTCAGACACACAATAAAATTATCATGTATTTTTTCCCTTTTTCTTCACTTCCCTATGTCTAGAAATGACTGCTGTTAGACGCAAATAGGTATATAGACATACATGTACATGTTTGTTTATATGTAAAATTATTCAATACATAATTTTGTTTACTACTTCTTTCTCTGCATGCAGACAGTGTTTTTATTCACATGTCCCTTATAGTTAATTTGGTAGGTTTGAATAACAAAATGACTTACTGATTCATAATCATTATAAAATAATATTCCTGTTACTGTATATAATGTTCTCTTGGCTATTCTTATTTAGCTCTCCATTACCTAATGTAAGAAATTCCATATTTTTTATAATTCTTTCTCTGTCTTTGTTCTCCCTGGTCTAAATATTGGCAACACATTTTGTCATCTTTTCTTTTTTTTTGGTAGGACTCCTTCTTTGACTATTCCCTCAGTCCCAAAGAGTGTATAATGTACTGTTTTAATTAATTGTTCTTTAAATATTTGGTAGAATTCACTTCTACAACTAACTAATCCTAGGGATTTCCCCCACTCAGGGAACTTATTTTTGTTTTGTTTAATATCCTTTTTATGGTTTGTTTCATTATTCCCTTTGCCATTCTCTTAATCTGGATCCATATATGCATGCATGCGTGTATGTATGTATGTATGTATACATACACATATGCATATATATATATACATATATGTGTTTGCATGTGTATGTGTGTGTGTGCATATGTATATGTGTATGTGTGTATATATGTGTGTATATACACACATATATATATATATATATATATGCAACTATTCATTCACTTACACCATCAAATTTACTGTTATATAATTGGACAAGAAAAGGTTCTAATAATTATTACTTACTATTCATTGGTGGTAAATTTACCATTTTCACTTGATACTAATAATTTGTTTTTCTTTCTTTGAAGTCAAATGAACCAATGGATTATTTATCTTATTGTGTTTTTTTCTCATAAAAGCAGCTCCTAGTTTCATTTTTATTCTTTATATTTCTTTTAATTCAAAAATATCTAATTTCTAATTAGAATTTCTGATTTCATGTTCAATTAGGAAGCTTTAATTTTGTTATTTGTTCATTTTTATTTTCTTTTTAAAGTTTTATTCTCCATTTATTTCCTTTCTCTTTTTTCTATTTTAATTTTAATGGAGGGAGGAAGAAAGGAAGGAAGGAAGGAAGGGAGGGAGGAAGGAATAAAGGAAGAAAAGGAAGAAAAGAAAGAAAGAAAGAAAGTGATAGAGAGAAAGAAAGAAAGAAAGAAAGGAAAAAGGAAAGATAAAAAAAAGTTTAGGTTCTTTTTTTTAATAAAGGAAATCAAATATATTGAAGTAACTAAAAATATTGAAGAAACAAGTTCACAGACCCCAGCTGAACAACTCCTTTTTCTTTTTTCTTTCTTTTTTTTTTTAAGTAAAGCTTTTTATTTGCAAAACATATGTAGGGGTAATTTTTCAACATTGACCCTTGAAAAGCTTTCCCTTACAAATTTTACCCCTAGACCCCACCCCTCCCCTAGATGGAATGAAGTCTACTATATGTTAATTATGTTAAAATACTTGACAAATTGAATATGTGTATACATATTTTTACAGTTATCTTGCTGTGCAAGAAAAGTAGGATCTACAAGAAAAAAAATTGAGAATGGAAACACAATGCAAGCAAATATTAATAGAAAACATGAAAATGTTATGCTGTGGTCCACATTTGATATCCCTGTCTCTGGGTGTATATGGCTTTCTTCACTGAACAATTGAGATTTGAAACATTTCATTTTTGAAGAGAGCCATGTCCATCAGAATTGATCATCATATAGTCTTGTGAACAACCCCTTTTTCAAAGCCACAGATAATAATAGTTTATTTTTAGATAGTATTTTGAGGTTTTTGAAACTATTAATATATATTCTCTTATTTGATCATCATAACAGTCTTCAAGTGTTATTATTTATTTCATTTTGCCCCTGAAGCAGAAAGAAGTTAGGGCTTATTCTGGGTCACATAATTAGTGTTTGAGGTAGGATGTGAAGTCAGATGTTCCTGACTTCAGACTGCAGGTGTCTCCTAACAGGAGAACTCTACTATAGTAAGTAGATGCATGGATAAATGATAATAAAAATAATAATAATAATAATAATAATAATAATAATAAACCTTAAATACTTATGAGATGTTCTCACAGCAGGTGAGAATCCCATTTGTAGCTGTGTGGGCTTTATAAGGAATCTGGTTGAGGTGGCTGGTTCTTTCTTTCTTTCTTTCTTTCTTTCTTTCTTTCTTTCTTTCTTCCTTCCTTCCTTCCTTCCTTCCTTCCTTCCTTCCTTCCTT
>JAJPUD010010428.1:34822-62313 GCA_023553655.1 Myrmecobius fasciatus
CTTCCTTTCTTTCTTTCTTTCTTTCTTTCTTTCTTTCTTTCTTTCTTTCTTTCTTTCTTTCTTTCTTTCTTTCTTTCTTTCTTTCTTTCTTTCTTTCTTGTCTTATCACCATAATAACTTTCAATGGTTAGAAACTATTTTTGTTTTCTTCTCATTTTTGTAGCCTATCAGCTAACTTTTAACTCTTTACTAAAGTAGGGCTGTGTTTCCTCCAGGGTAGAGGGTGCATTGTCCCAAACTTCAGGAATTTTGTGTATCTGTTTTCAGAAATCCTTCCAGTAATCTACCACGAGTGTTCTTTTCTGTCCTGGAGCTGTTAGGTGTGTTCCCACACTACTGCAGCTGTAAAATCAAGTGTGCTGGCCTGGGCCGGGGCTCAAATGACTAAGACTGCACTGGATTTGCACACCTGAGTTCCATCTGGTTCCATCCATCTCCACTGACCTTCCAAGTCCTTCCTGGTGTCCCTGGGCTGAGAGGTCCAGAAGCCTCAAGCACTGCTCTTAATTCAGGGGTGCTGCCTTGCTGATGCTGGAGTCCCCAGGTGGGAGCTGGGGTCCTGGGTGTATCTGCAGTGGTATTGCAAATTGGGATCCCGCTCTGGTTCCACAGACCTTTTCTACTGATCATCAGGCTCCTTTTTGGTGCCTCTGGGCTGAAAGATCTGGAAGCCATCGTACTGCCATTGATTCAGAAGTTGGGACCAAGATGGACTGGTGCTGGGTTCAGAGCTGTCCATGCATGCCTTGCCCCCTGACTCCCACCCTGCTGTCACAGACCTTTTCTGCTGAGCTTCTAAGTTGTCTTTGGCTGGAAAATGTGCTGCTCTATATTTTTATTTATTTATTTATTTATTTTTTTGGTACTCTAAAATCTGTTCAGGATCATTATTTAAAAAAAAAATTGGAGCAGCTTGGGGAGAAGTTGGGCTAGTTCCTGCCATTACTCATCCATCTTGGCTCAGCCTTCTAGTGGCTTAAAAAGTTTAGGTTTTTATCCTGGGTTTTTGTTCTGCAATATCATTTGCCTGTTTTATTCATGAATGTATGTATGTCTGAATAAATGACTGTGTGTAATACTAAATAAAATGTATATATTATTAAATATAGGCATTTCTAAAGATACTTTTATCCATGTTTATATCTATATCTATACATATATATATGTAAAGATACATATGATATTACATCTGGATAAAAATCATGTTCAGCTAAGGTAATAATATGGAAGCCAATGAACAAATAAGATTCAGAAGGAGATGACAATTAGTTTTATATGAGGAGAATTAAAATAAAAAAAGTAATGTAATGAAAATCCAGAGAAAGGGGAGATTTAGAAAGGATGACTGATCAATAATGCCAAATGTATGTTGAAATCAAGAAAGTTGATGACTGATAACAAATCATCCATCAGATTTAGCCATGAAGATATGATTGATAACTTTGGAGAGAACAATTTAATTTCAGTGCTGAGATTGGAAGTCAAAATACATAGGATTGGGGAAGTGTCATAAAATATATCAGAACTAAGTAAGTTTAAATGCATGTATGGGCAATTTTAGAGAAGAGTAAAAGATAACTGATAAATAGTCCTCATGTTATATTGGAATATAAACAGTAGCACTTGCTACTGTCCAAAAGTAAAAACTCCTAGTATATTTATTTAGTCCTCAGTGGAAGATTTATGAAAGGATATAGACAAGAGTTGCACAGAAAAAAGACAAAGATGCACCATAATTTTACCATAGTAGGGAGTAATGACATTGATCAAATCATTGATATATCAACATATAAAATAATTTAATGATACAAAATCTAATATGATCTTTTTGAAATAAAAAGCAAGATAATCAAATAACAAAGATTATTTTGATTATTATTAAATGAACATTATATAATATTTGTATTTGCATATGTATTTATGCATATATGTACACATGTGCATACATATATGTATATGCAACATTCAGATGTGTATATATAACCTACCAGATTTATCATCTAAAACAATGATATTGATAAGAATAGTGAAATGCAAAAAATACTGCCTAAACTATAAAAGTTGAAAGCACCAAAATTGTTTTTTATAAAAGAACATATAGTTATCAATAATGCAACAAAAATACATTCATATTAAACTATATTTAAACTACTTCCTCAATCTACTAAATTTATTTTTCTGTTTAAATTCACACTACAATGCCAATTAGATTTTTTTAAAGATACAGTTGATTAGATATGTAGAGAGAAATGAAGGGAAATTTATTATCTTCCAACAGTACAATTTTGAAGCTACCAAAATTATCCTACTTTTTAACACAGTAGTATCACTTTGAGTTTATACTCTGAGTGTTAAAAAAGAAAATAAATAGGCATAGTCAAATACATTTATAACAATATTTGTTATTGCAAAAGAATCATAAAAACAATTGAAACATCAATTGAGAAATATTCAAATAAATTACAGTTTATCAATATAATTGAAAATAAAAATGTATAATAGTTAAATAGAAAGAAAAAAATTCTATTGACCTAAATGAAATAATTCAACGTGAATTGGAAAAACATAATATGAAGAATAGAATACAAAATGACAAA
This sequence comes from Myrmecobius fasciatus, assembly GCA_023553655.1. NCBI lineage: Eukaryota > Metazoa > Chordata > Mammalia > Dasyuromorphia > Myrmecobiidae > Myrmecobius > Myrmecobius fasciatus. Next base: position 37,420 of record JAJPUD010010428.1, read on the forward strand.
CAATGCATAGAAGAGAATATCTATATTGATTTATGCATTTATATTTGTTTCAATAGGTCCTTAATACACACAAATGCTTATATGTACATAGATCATATGTATATTTGTATTTATAGATGTGCACACATTTGCTCAGACCTCTACTTTAACTACTCTAGGGTATTCCAAGTAAGAGAACTCTTTCTTTTAACACAGATATTGAATTCTCCATTTCATTACCTTAGTTCACACAATCAGAATTTATCAGTTTCAGGACTTTCTTTAGCCTAACTTGCCTCTCTTCTCTGACCACTAAGTTATACTGTATATGATATGGATATAAGGATTTAGATGAAACGAATCCTATCAGAAGAGCATACATTTGAAAGATATTCATGTTTCCATTATAGTTATGGTGGTCAAATCACAGTTCAATTTCAGGGAACTTAAAACTCTTCAATTCCATTCATTTCTTGAAACATTTATTTTGCACTTACTTTAAATAAGGCATAGTACAATGTAATAGAAATAGCTAAATAAGACAAAAAGCAAAACAATCTTTGACCTCAATGTTTAGTTTCTACTCCAGATTTTCCTTAGTTCATGGTATCAGAAACAAATTTATCAAGAATTCACCAAGAAAAATTTACTCTTCACTACACAGTGTGCTAAGAACATTTTAAAATGGAGGACAATGCAAATCCCTATCATCATTATGGAATTAACACTTGAATTACAGAAAAAAAAAACATTCAAATTATTTTGTATGTCCAAAATGTATAAAATTTAAATGAAATATGGTCTTAGATAGAAGACTCTTAGAACAAGCAGTATTAAGTAAGCAGAGGGTAAAATTTCAGCTTAGACTTGAATGTCATAAATGTAAAATTGGGATTCTTGATCAGACACATTTGGAAAATAATTGTTTCTGGGATTCTTTTAAATTCAGAAACTTTATTATGCTGTGATACTTACTAGACTTATCACACTATTTGTCTATTTTTTTACAGTATTAGGAAATATATTAAATCACTAAAGTAGAAATTTGTATATATTTATATATAAATGCATCTTTAGACCCACATGTTTATACATATAAGATATTCATTGTGACTTTTCTCAAAACAGACATAAAAATTAATTAGACAATTGAGGATTACCAAAGTAGACAAAAGACACTTAATTAATTGGAGCTAGATTCATTTTAACATTCACTGCTACATTCTGTGATTGTAGTAAAATTGCCGAGCTTCTAGAAACTTCCCTGTGGCAAAACATTATAAAAGCCAGTGATTAATATTGCTGCATGTTTGAGATGAACATCACTAATTGCATTTTTATTTCCCTCATGCTTCTCAAGAGTGTTTCTACTCAAGTGAATGACCTCTCTGATTGGTGCATGATGATATGGAAACAGGTTTTTAATTACTTAAGATATGAGTCCTAATTTTGGCAAATTTAACTATATGTGTTCAGACAATCTTTAAATTTACAAGCAAGGAATTTCTCACTCTTTTGAGCTTAATTATTGATTTTCATTTTATTCCATGTAATTCCATAAAACAGGAGCAAAAATTATTAAACATATCGATAGTTGAAGTGTTCATATCTGTCAACTAAGCTTTTGTTTGATTTTTTAAAATGTATAGAATTACTCCTTGTATATAAGAATAACCTGTTTGAATTTAAAAGTATATGTGAATTGGGTAGTTTACTTTTATTACCAAGAGGTTATATCTGTCCATTTCTATGTAACGACTATTCTCAAAAGGACACAAAGTTTTATTCAAATTAATAAATTTGAGGGAAGCTAGGTGGCGCAGTGGATAGAGCGCCAGCCCTGAAGTCAGGAGGACCTGGGTTCAAATCTGGTCTCAGACACTTAACATTCCCTAGCTGTGTGAACCTGGGCAAGTCACTTAACCTCAATTGCCTCAGCAAAAAACAACAACAACAAAACAAAACAAAACAAAAACTAATAAATTTTTCCTTCACAATAACAAAAACCAATGCAATCATAATCAATGAATTTTGTATTGTTTCATAAGAACAGAACAAATAATAGTCCAATTTATGGCCTATGGGGCCATATATGTGACCTATATTCAAACATAGATTATTGTTTCATAAGAACAGAACCAATAAAAGTTGAACTTATTGCCTATGTGGCCATATATGTGGCCTATATTTAAACATAGATTATTATTCAACACAAGTGAAGGCAATGAACAATTGCCTTACTACCCTATTCCTACTCCTATCACTGTATATATGCATGCATATATGATCACACACATATATAGGTACATAAATACACTCATGAATACATATACCTTTGCACACATATATACACAAATGTATAGATATGTTTATGTGTGTACATGTCTGTGTGAGTACTTCATAAAGATACTTTATTTATTAAGTCATAGTGGGAAATATTAAGTGAAAAAACTCCTTGAACATGCTTTAATATTTCAATAGATCTTGCCATAGGAGTTTTCAAGCCAGAGATTCATGAGAGGCCAGGGAAAAATTCATCTATAATAAAGTCTTTAAGACTGGAAATCAAAAATAAGTAGTTAGACTAAAAGAAAAAATAAATATATTACTGCACTAAAAATGATCACTTGAATTAGGATTGACTTTGGCTGCAGTTTGGATTTTTCTAGCTTTTAGTTCTGCTTACAATACACAATGACATTCCATGGAAGATTGGAAATGGAAGGAGTATGTGAGCCTTACAATCAATGGAGATTAAAAAAAATCAAATATGTTCCTGTAAGACTTTTTCTAAATTATTCTTATCATAATTCCCTGCATTGGTAGGAAATCCTGAAGATGGTAGAGACCATTTATAAAATAGAATTTTTCTTGTTTACCTTGTAATTGCCAAGAAGGAACATTGATATTTTTCTGAAGTCTTTGGACTGTTCACAGATTCCTTTTCTATTTGTTTGTTTGTTTATATCTTTATCTTTTTAATTATTTAATTAAGTAACTATCATTGAAGGACATTTACTGTATCATTCTATCTTTCTATCATCTATCTATCTACCTATCTATCTTTCCCTTAGTGTTATTCTTTCCATTTATTTTATTCCTATTGTTAAACAGAAAACTCCATGGTATTATCTATACTTTTTTATAACATTTCCTTTATGAAAACTTAAAAAAAAATTCATATTAGATGATATCTTTCTGATAAGAAAAGACCAAAAATGTGCCTTTTGGAAAATAAACTATATTTTTGTCTCAGGGTTTGGAGATAATTGACTTTAAAATTCTTTCTTGATGTTATTTTGCCAATTGAGCATGCAGCCTATGTCCTGATGTTTTTGGTCACAATTTTTGGTCATGCTGAAGAATATCTAAGGGATATTATGCTTGTACTATGTGATTTTTCCTTGAGGACAAAATATTTATGAATCTTCCATTATTGACAATTCAGTCTTCCACTTCCAGTATTCAAATGGTTATGAAATGAAGTACATTCTCGATCCCCACTACCATTTCCACATTAATTGGTCTAATACATTTATTCAACCACCCTTTCCAATGTTTTAGTCATTAGGTCCATGTGCATTTTCTGTTTCTTTTCTGTTTGCTTTTCTCTACTGCCATCCAGGTCAATATCTTCCTTATTCTGTTGCTTAATTTCTTTATCATCAGTTTTTTTTCCTTCCTTCCTTCCTTCCTTCCTTCCTTCCTTCCTTCCTTCCTTCCTTCCTTCCTTCCTTCCTTCCTTCCTTCCTTCCTTCCTTTTTCTTCTTTATTTCTTCCATTGAGTTCTTTTTTTAATAAAAGCTTTTTTATTTTTAAAACAAATTCTTAGATAATTTTCAACATCCACCTTTGTAAAATCATGAGTTCCAAATTTTCCCCTCCCTTTCCCCAACTCCTTCCCTTAGAGAATAAGTAATCCAATATATATTAATATTAAACATATGCAATTTCTCTATACATATTTCTACAATTAACATACTGTACAAGAAGTATCAGATCAAAAATGAAAAATGGCAAAGAAAACAAAATGCAAGTAAACAACAACAACAAAATGAAAATACTATATTGTGATCCACACTCAGTCCCTAGAGTCCTCTTTCTGCATGCAGATGACTCTCTTCCTCAGAAGACCAATGGAACTTATCTGAATCACCTCACCATTGAAAAGAGACATATCTGTCAGAATTGATCTTTGTATCAACTTGCTATTGCTGTGTACAATGTTATTCTGTTTCTACTCACTTCACTTGGCATCAATTCATGAAACTGCCTTCACGCCTCTCTGAAATCATGCTGCTGATCATTTCTAATAGAACAATAATATTCCATAACATTCATATGCCATAGTTTATTCAGTCATTCTCCAAATGAAGGGCATCCACTCAGTTCCAAGTTTTTTGCCACTACAAAAAAGACTGTTATAAAAATTTTTGCACATGTCCTTTTCCATACTTTATGATCTCTTTTGGATACAAGCTCAGTAGACACACTGCTGGTTCAAAGAGTATGCACAGTTTGATAGCCCTTTGGGCATAGTTTCAAACTGTTCTCCTGAATAGTTGGATCAGTATCCTTTAGCAAGATGTAGTTTCCATTCTTATCTCTTTTAATTAGATCAATTTTTGTTTTTCATTGATCTGAGACAGGATCACTACCTCCACTTTTTTTTTAAATCTCAGCTGAAGCATAATGATTCTACTCGAGCCTTTTACCTTTACTTTGAATGTATCCCTCTGCCTTCAAATGTTTTTTTTTTCTTGTAAACAACATATTGTAGGACTTTTAATCCAGTCCATTATTCACTTCCATTTTATGGGGGAATCCATCACATTCACATAAAGAGTTAAAATGACTAATTCTGTATTTCCTTCCATCTTATTTACCCTTAGTTTTTCAATTCTCCCTTTCCCTCTTCCCCAGTGTTTTGCTTCTGACCATCACCTCCCTCAATCAGCCCTTTCTTTTTACAGCCCTTCCTCTTTTCCTTTCTATTTTATTCTCCCTTCTCTATTAGTTTCCTCCTTTCCTTTCCCCTCTCCTCTCCTACTAGGGCAACACACTTTTCTTTGAAGCTAAGTATGTCTGAAATTCTTTGTTTGAGTCAAATCTGATGAAAATAAGGTTCACACAAAGCTCCCTCCCTCCCTTCTTTCCCTCAATTGTAATAAATCTTTTTTTGCTTCTTCATGAGATGTAACTTACCCCATTTAACCTATCTTTCTTAATAGATGTACTGTTCTCCAGAACAAAACATATAATTTCTCCATATAGGAATATAAAGTATATAGCTTTTAAAGAAACAATTATTTTCTTGCCTTTTTACATTTTTATGCTTCCCTTAATCTCTGTATTTGAAGATCACATTTTCCATTCAGCTCTTGTCTTTTCCTCAAAAAATAATTAAATTCACCTTTTCCCTCATAGATAATGCTTTATTTTGCTGGATATTCTGTTCTTGGCTGCATTCCATGTTCCTTTGTTCTTTGGAATCATATTCCAGGCCTTTTGATTCTTTAAAGTGGAAGCTGCTAGATACTGGGTAATCCTAATTGTGGCTCCTTGATATTTGAATTGTTTCTTTCTGGATGTTTGCAATATTTTCTCCTTCATTTAATAATTTTGAAAGTTAGCTACAATATTTCTTGGAGTTTTCATTTTGGTATCTCTTTCAGAATATGGCCGGTGAATTGTTTCAATCACTATTTTATCCTCTAATTCTAGGACACCAGGGCAGTTTTCCCTGATGATTTCCTGAAAGATGTTCTAGTCTCTTTTTTATCATGCTTTTTCTGTAAGTTCAATATTCCTTAGATTGTCTCTCCTAGATCTATTTTTTCCAGGTTTTTTTTCCAATGAGGTATTGTACATTTTCTTCTATTTTTTTTCCATTTTTTTGGTTTTATTTGACTGATTCTTGATGTTTCATTGAGTCATTCCCTTACATTTGTTCAATTTTAATTTTTAGTGAATTATTTTCTTTAGTTAGCTTTTGCATTTGACCAATTGAACTTTTAAATGAGTTGTTTATTCATTGAAATTTTTCCCAGTTCACAAATTCTGTTTTTCATGGAGATGTTTTCTTTTTCCATTTCATCAAATCTATTCTTTAAAGGAGTTATATTATTTTTCCATTTTGTCAAATCTGTTTTTTAAGAAGTTTTCTTAAGATAATTAATTTTTCCTTTTCCAAACTCTCCTGCAAAACTCTCATTTATTTTGCCCATTTTTCTTCTAACTCTCTTTTTAAGGTCCTTTTTGAATTCCTCCCAGAGAGCCTTGTGAGATCAAGATTAACTCATAAAACCCTTTGGGGCTTCATCTCTACATTTGTCTTTAATACCCTCAAATTTTGAGGTCCGTTCTTCTCTGTATCCATAACAACCATCTATGGTCTGAGCTCTTTTTGCCTTTTTTGGTTGATTTCAGCTCTTAAGGGCAAAGGGAAAATTTTTCGCTACAGACAACATTGGATTCACACTGCCCTGGGCCTGATCACTCTGAATTCCTTCCCATACTGGGTGGATGTGGGCAAGTCCTGCATTATTTTTGGGTTCAGGTGCTCACTACTTCTCTTTTGTAGTTGCATTGGATGTCTCACTCCTAGTCTTCTGATCCAATGGCTTCTGAACCAGGACACAGTAACCAAAGATGCTATGTTTTGGCTAAGAGTTTCCCAGTATATTCCCCCCCCCCACATGGGGTCATCACCCCTTCCTCGGTCCCTTGCTGTGCCTACTCTAAGGCATCTCCTCTATACCCAATTGAAACAAACCTTTTCTGAAGTTCTCACAAAATATCTTCTGCTCGAAATTTGTTACACACCAAATATTTGTATATTCTGTCACTCCAAAACCATTTCAGAGACTTGATCTGGTGCTGAACTGAGGAAAGCCAGGAAGAACTAAAAGACCTGTCTATTCACTACCATCTTGGCTCTACTCCTCCTTTCCTTCCTTTCTTCCTTTAGTTGATTATTTTTCTTTCTTTGTATTTTGTTTTCTTTTTCTTTTCTTTCCTTTTCTTCCTTCCTTCCTTCCTTTCTTTCTTCTTTCCTTCCTTCCTTGCTTCCTTTCTTTTTCTTTCTTTCTTCCTTTCTTTTTACTATTCCTTCCTTTCTTACTGGTTTTATATTTGTTTTCTTCCCCACTTTCACTTTCTTATTTCTTCCTTCTTTTTTCTCTTTTTCTATCTTTCTGTCCTTTTTTATTTTTTGTTAATTATTTTTCTCATCCTTTTTTTTCTAGCATTAGAATTTGCTAGACATTTGTATATCAACACCTTGCCAAACCTCAAACTAATTATAGTCAAATAGTTCTTGTATTTTCCCTTAAATATGCACATGGTAATATTCATCAATATATTTTTGCATTATTGTTTTTAACCTGTGATATAAGTTTCAATAGGGCAGCTAGATTGCACAATGGATAGAATGATGGGATTAATGTTAGGAAGACATTTTCCTGAATTCAAATGTCATAGTAAGCTACTAAGTTCAGACACTTACTAGTATTTTGTCCCTAGCTATGACTCTAAACTTTTTGCCTCAGTTTTTTATCTGTAAAGTGAATTGAATAAAAAAAATGATCAAGCATTCCAGAATCTTAACCAAGAAGACTTTAAATAGGTTCATGAAGAGTTAAGCATGATTGAAATAGCTTAACGAAAATAGCATAGGTTACAAAACCTAAAGCAACAAGAACTTCTTCCATTTCTATGATTCTAGAATATCAGGATAGTTTTCCTTAATAATTTTGTTAAAAATCAAGTCTAGGCTCTTTTTTTAAAGCCTTTCAGGTAGTCCAGTAATTCTTTAATTATTTCTCATGCATCTATTTTCCCAGGTCAATTGTTTTTCCCCAGGGATAGTTCATATTTTCTTCTACTTTTTGATTCCTTTGACTTTTTAAAATTGTTTCCCAATATTTTAAAGAATTAGCAGTCAAATACTGATTTTAAGGAAATTATTGTATTCATTAAACTGTTGTATCCCTTTTTCCATTTTCCTCTTCACTGAGCATTTGTCTTAAGATGGAAAATTATTTCACTTCATCTTTTTATTGATTCTGCCATTCAAGACTGATTTTGAAGTGCTATTTTAGCTTTGTTTAGAGGAAAATTTGAGAGTTCCATCAAATTCCTTCCTCTTTTTTCCATTTTTGCTCGCTTCTCTAGAATTTTAATTACTTTTTGGATTTAATAGGATTGTAATGGTAGAACATTAAATTTCAGAAGCAGGATCCAAAGATCTTGACAAGCTAATATATTTTGGTTATTTCTAATAATGTAGAATTTTAGCAGAAAAAATGTATTAAATTTAAATTTGTGCACTAAAAGTCAACTTCCAAGGATAAGATAAGGGAAGCATAGCTATTACTTTGGAAACCCAAACACACACACTTGTACACACAATTTTAGTGGATTATAATCTCATTGTTAGTAATGTTACCTGATAGCTGGAACATTTAAAGTGATCTTTAGTATGCACCATGATCTTTTAATATGCATTATGAAGCATAGCTTTTTTGTTGCTGTTCTTAATAGAGAAATATTCTTTGCCCCTGTTATACTTTATAGAGTGTATTAGACCCATATCTGGCTACTGAAGTTTTAAAAAGATGTTGATCACTTAGAAAGTGGTAGAGAACTTTAATTAAAATGATGAAATGCCATTCATGTCCCATGAAAATCAATGAAAGGCTTCAGTATGGTTAGCTAATATAAAATAAGTTATGTGTAAAAGGGTAGACATTGTATATGGTATTTACCTTCAAGGATTTGAAGAAATGAAAAATGGAAGGACAATTAAACTTCTTAGTTTCAAAGGATTGATCAAGAAGAAAGAGGTGGAGATTATTTAGGTTGTGAGAGAAAGATTCCTAAAAAGTAGTGTCTTTATGAAATGGAATGGGCTAAATTACGGGTAATAAGATCTTTATTGAAGGTCTTTAATCAAAGTAAAAAAAAAATGAGGGGCAGCTAGGTGGCGTAGTGTATAGAGCACCAGCCCTGAAGTCAGGAGGACCTGAGTTCAAATCTGGTCTCAGACACTTCCTAGCTGTGTGACCTTGGGCAAGTCACTTAACCCCAATTGCCTCAGCAAAAAGCAAAAAAAAAATGAGAATTCACATATTAAAAAAATATCCCTCTAGTCTCCCTAAACTAAGATTCTGGAGGACTTTAGAATGCATCTAGAAATGCATGTATCATGTACCAAATGTGCCATGCATGTATCATGTACCAAATGTACCATGCATGTATCAAATACAGTCATGTATTTGATAGAGAGAATTTTTTATTTCATATGACTGTATTTAGTATTACTTTAATACCTATACTGAAATATAAAGTGGGATACTTTTTTTCAATACCCAAAGGAGGCATTTTTGTTGGATTACTTTTTGGCTGCTAGACTACACAAATGAAGAATGTAGATAATTGTGTAATCTATGTATAAATAAAGCATCACTGTGGATAATATTATTTTAATTAATATTCAAAGAACAATAGCAAAATAATATTATACATATATATGCATATATATGTGTGTATGAATACATACATAAATACATATAACATGCAATACACATGTTCTTAGGAAATCTTATCACAAAATTTCTGAGCTGTATAAACCAGAAAATATCCAGCTTGACTAGAGATTCTTTTTCTAATGTCCAATAATGGAGATCTGGTAATGTTCAGTGTCATTGCATTACATCCTAAGATAAGGCTGATTTTTATGAAAGTTATTTTTCCCCACTTATCAAATATTATTCTGACTCTCTGGGGCTTTTCTAAATTACTCTTACTTTTACCCTTCAACAATAGCAAAGCAGAAAATGCTTAATCCCTCTTCTGTATGACAACTCTTCAAAATACTGAGGCAGCTGTTATAAAGCAGTTACATATTATCTGTTACAAGCAAAACCTCTCCAGTCTTTTCATCTAATCTTCCTAGGACTTAAGGTAAATAGTCTTCTTACTGTGATAGTCACCCACTGATATGCCCTAGTTTTTCAATGACTTTGCTAAAATATGACATATTAAACTGAATAAAATTAGCCTTGATACTGGAATGACTCACCATTTCCTTGTCCTGCTAATTTCACATATGAGAAAATTAGAGGAAATAAGGTAAATGACTTGTCTAAGGTAACAGAAATAGTAGGTGCCTGAGGATAGATTTGACCTTCAGTCTTCGTTACTCTAGTACCAGTATTCTATCCACACTATTAATCCAACTGCCTTTATTTTAATGTATCAATAGATGTTAGTAAACTGAATTAATAGAAGTGTTAAATCCAAGTGGAGAAAGGTGAAAATAGTGTTACTCTCTACCCTCTTATGCATTTGGTGTATTTGCTTTAGGATACATAGTGTGTATTATATTAAGCTCACTATCTAATAAGCATTTTAGATGTAGAGATTATTTTACTCTTTGACTTTATATTTTGAGGCTTTAGCACATTGCCTAGCAGCACATAACCAGAGGTTATTAAATCTTGGTTGATTAATATATATGTAAGTTGTGACTTTCTCTTCAATTTGCAGATTAAAAGAGTTGAATGAAGCATTAAGTGATTGAATGACCTGCCCAAAGTAACATAACAAGTGTGTCCGAATCAGAATTAGAAACTATGCCAGCTATTTATCAATTCTATCACATCATTTCACAATTGAGTATATGAACTCTAGATTTGACAGAAAGAATAAATTTATTACATATAAAGTAGTTTGGGAAGGAGGGAATTACCTCTTTTGGGAATTAGGAAGACATTCCTATAAAAGGTTGTGATTTAGTTGAATTTGGAAAAGAGCTAAAAATCATTTAAATTGAATATGGGGTGAAGTACATGAGGGACTGCCAGTGCAAAATCATTTTGATGAAAAATGAAGTACAATATGTAACAAAAAGAAGGATAACTTGCCTGGATTATAGAATATGAGATGTTAAGGGGTATATAATGAACCCAGAAGAGAAATTTCTCATTTCTAATTTAATTAATTTTAAATTTTCTCCAAAAGTACAAACTGCACCCCATCTATGTCAACAAGTTGTGGAACATTTATTAAGCACATATTATGTCCCTTACTATCCTAAGCTTTGGAGTTACAAAGAAAGAAAAAAAGAATTTGAACTCAGTGAGCTCACATCCAGTGAAGGGGAAAATATGAAAATTAAAATGTAAGTAGAAAATATACACAGGAAAATTATTTTTTGACAATTGCACATGCCTAGCATCAAGTGCTAGACAAAGATTTATTTTAGAAGTGAGGATATGAGCTGAGACTTGGCAGTAATCAAGAGACAAGGGAGGAGGAAATTCCAGACACATGGGAGAGCCAGGAGAAAAGCACAGAGGGGAGAGAGAGAATATCTTCTGAGAAAAACCACAATGAGGGCAGTGAAACTGTATTTTAGAGTTTGTGGTGGGGAGAAAAATAAATTGTTATATTTTATGAACAAGAGAAAGAATCCAAGGTATCAATATAAAAAGCCAGAATATTATATATTTCATTGTGAAGATAAAAGGGAACAATTGAAGTTAATTGTGGAGAATAATTCAGATTTTTGAATAAAGGTTGGCATAGAATGAAGAGACTTCAGATAGAAAAAATCAACCAACAAGTTATGCAATATTAAGTCCTCCAAAATCACCATTCAGACCATGCCCTGTCTCTATTTAATGTCCCTAGAATACAGGTTTTTTGAAAGTTTGGAATATCTTAGAGATATTTTGCAAAAATAAAAATTACATGAATTGCAAACAGATTGGATATATCGTGTGAATTAGAATGAGAAGTCAAAGGTGACTTTGAAGTTGTGTGTCTGGATGACAATAAGCTTCAGCTTCATCCCGGATTAATCAATTCTGTTTTGAACATACTAAATTTAAATTATCTTTGTGACATGAAAATTAACATTCTCAAAAGACATCAAGAACTTTGATATAGAAAATGACTAGAGAAGGCCAGACTAAATAAATAGATTCAGAAACTTTTTGCACAAGGATGATAATTGAATTTTGGAGAGCTGATGAGTTCAACAAGTGAGATAAATTAGAGGGAAAATGTAGAAGCCCTTGGGGCTCTATTAGGGAACCTTGGGTGAGGTATAAGACCAGTTAGTCCAGTAAGGAACCCTGTTGATATACATAGTTTGGCTCCCCATCCCCCCCAAACACATCTAGACCTTCCTGAGAAGTCCGGGGATGTGATAACCTGTATTGTGCTTGAAGCAAAATTATGCAGCAAGGAGACATCTGCACACAATAGCAAGTTGCACATGTAGTGATGCATGCACAGTGTGCTATAGTTACATAGGTGTATTACATAAGCATAGGGTATAAAAGGCTTAAGATTTTTTTTTGAATAAACAGACTCCTGCTTCACCTTACTGGTGAGTTTGGTCCCTTCCCTCCTGGCCCATGATCAGGACTCAGGCTGGTACTGAAGTCCTCCCATGAGCAGGTCCGGACACGATGCCCTATGTGGGGCTCTGGAGAGCAGGGCACACCACAGCTCGGCTAACAAGAATAGTGCAAGTTTAGGTAAAATATCCCCATACCAGGCACAGTGGGAAGATTTGGCAAGGGCAAATCTAGTCACTGTTGTGTTCCAGCAAAAGTGGGACAAATGCTAACAAAGGAGCCTCTGTCCTGAGGGAAGGATGAAGAATACTTGGTTAGGTTCACAAAAGAGCAAGGTTGTTGCTATCTCAGAAGCAGATGGCGGAGTTCTTAGACATGGTGGAGTGTTCGCCTCGGTGGCTCCCCAAGGAGAGGCTGGAGCCGAGAAGTGGGAGGCAGTGGGAGGACAAGTGACTGAGTACTACAAGGCTAGGCCCTTGCTCAGTCCCCAGCCCACATTCCTCCTGTACGATGTAATGAAACTGGCTTTGAGAAATACAGAAAATAAGAAAAAGGAAGCTTTTAGTGTGGAATGAGGATGGGGATGAGGAGGAGGAAAGGAAACAAACAAAAAGAAGGTGCAGCAATTCTAAAGAGTGTGGCACCTTACACAAAGACAAAGATGGCGCTGGGAGGGCCCTGGCACTTCCCTATTTCTCAGCCTGCTTCCCTGTGCTGGGCCCCTAGTGTATCCTCCCCCTCCTCCTGACCCACTACTTTTTCAACGTTCTCCCTCAACTCTTCCTTCATGGTGGAAGATGGAAGAATGGGAGGAGCAGTGGCGCCATCAGCACCACCAGTGCAGCCATCTTTTCCTCCTCCCACTTACAGGAGGCACTAGTTAAAGCAAAGGAGGAGGGAAGGAGACATTTGGATTGAGAATGGAAGCACCGGACCCCAATGGGCCTCCAGGTAATATCAGGAGAAGACACACTGCTTTGAATCTGGAAGTTATCCAAGATCTGAAAAAGGCTTGTGCCCTTGATGAGTCTCCATCATCTTATAATAAGATACTGTTAGAGAATTTGATTTATAAAATCTTGTCCCCTAAGGATTGGAAATCCATAGCGGAAACATGTTTAGAACCTGGACAGACCCTGTTGTGGCTTTCTGAGTGTCCTGAACTCTGTCAAACACAAGCCCCAAAAAACAGGCGGCCTGGAGCTAATATACAGTCACCTTTGACCAACTGCAGGTACAGGTCCTCATGGAGACCCTTTAGTGCAGATTAATTACCTTTTGGCAGTGTATGAGGAGATTGCTTCTGCCACCACTAAAGCATGGGGCACCCTCCCAGGGAAATAAGATAAAGGGGAAGCCTTCACGGGAATAGTGCAATCAGAGAATGGGGTGTCAGCAGACAGTCATCACACAACCCATTGGAGAAAATGAAGCAACAGAAATTATGATGCTAGGACTAGAAAAGGATGTTCCTTAGAGATCCTGAGGTGTTGGTCCACAGTGGGCACACACTAACCAGATATAATGCAGCCTTTCAAGACCTGAACATGGGAACACAGAGACCTTCTCAGGAAGGGACTTCCAAGAAGACTCGTCAGTACTTTCAATGTGGCAAAGCAGGGCATTTGAAAGCTCAATGTTGGCAAAAATAAAGTAAAAGAACAGCGTGGGAGACTAAAGCCCAAGACTAAAAGCCCCATGTCCAAAATGCAACAGGGGGTTCCACTGGGCTTCAGAATGTGACTCAGGGAAACAGGAGGCAGGCTCAGCTCCAGGGACTCAGGCACAAAACATGCCCCAGGGGGCACAATGACAGCTGCTGTTACACCCAGAGAGTCTTTAAAACTTCAGTACTCCAACATGATCAGTCAGAAGAGAAGTCTGATGGGGAAGGGGATAACAATTGAGATGAACAGAGTTGCATGTGGCCAGGACTACTGAAATATCCCTTGGAGAATTGAAACTTGTCCCCATCATGCCTATAGATCCCTTGCCTCCACACACAGTAGGCTTGATCGTTTCACTTCCTGAGAGTGCTTACAAATCCATGTTCATCCATACACTGATTTGGGAAACTGGGGAATGTGTAACTAAGATCCCAGTCACTAATACAGGTAGACAATGGGTGATTGATCTTCCAGGAGAAGAAGTGGCATCCAGCCTCTTGATACACACTCCTGATATGCATTTTGGTGATATTTACCCAGAATTTGACTTCCAGCAAGAGATTCCAGGAATATTGTGGACTGCAGCTGTTACAGCTGACCATCTTATGCTCACTATCTATGTAAATGGCATACCACTGAAGGAGTTGGTAGACACGGGTGCATATCACACGGTCAATAGAAGTGCCAGTTGGCCCAGTCACTGGCCAAAGACCACAGCAAACCTGTTGTCTGGTGTAGGAGGATCTATATCAGCTGAACTTAGTGCTAACCCTCTGAGGTGGAAATTTGAAGATAAGTGTTTACTCTTTTTATAATTAAAAAAAAAATCCCAATAAATCTGTGGGGAAGAGGCATTTTACAATAGTTGGAATTACAATTGAGCACTTTGGCTTTGTAGGCTTTGTAGGAGGACAGCTATAGAAGGCCTACCAGCCCTTATAGCTATCCCCATACAATGGAAAGTTAATACATCAATTTGGTTGCCCAGTAGCAATTAATAAGTGAAAAAATCCAGGCCTTACTAGATATAGTACAGGAGCAACATGACCAAGGGCACCTAAAATCTTCTTTAAGTCTTTGGAATTCCCTTGTATTTTCAATAAAACAGAAATCTGGAAAATGGAGGATGTTGACTGATTTGAGGAAAATTAATGAACAAAAATGGAAACAATGGGAACTCTTCAGCTTGGGCTTCCATCACCTATTCAATTGCCTAGGGAATAAACTCTTTGGGCTATATACATTAAGTATTGCTTCTACTTTGTCCCTCTTTATAGGGGAATATGAAAAGATTTCCCTTTTTAGTGCACAGCTTTAATTTAGCTGACCTTATAAAATATTAGAATGGACTGTTTTTTCACAGGAAATGAAAAATACCCCACCATGTATCAGTTATATGTGGCTACTGCTCTTGCTACAGTAAGAAAAGCATTTTCAAAAGTTCCGGCATTACACTACATTGATGATATCATAGGGTATGCCCCTGAGAAGCAAATGTGAGAAGCATGCTTATAAAAGACCATAGAAACACTAAGGAACTACCAATTGCATATAGCCCCAGAAAAAATTCAAAGGCATGCTCCTTTTCAATATTTAGGTTATAAAGTATACCCCAAGGTACTTAAGATACAAAAACTTAAGAATAGTGAAGTAGAATACTTTAAATGACCTTCAGAAATTGATAGGAGATATCCAATGGATGTATTTCATTCTAAAGATCATCAGGCTGCAACAGCTTTACATATGTAGTTTGGGATAAAAACAGAGGAACCTAGGAGCACAGTGAAAGCCTGTACAGCTTGCCTCCCTTTGTATGCTCCTGTGCTCCCTCCAGGGAACAACCCTCATTGTTTAAGACCCAGTGAAATTTGTCAGATAGATGTGACCCATTATAAATCTTTTTGGCCCTCTTAGCCCACGTTATCATGGACCTGCTCAGGATTTACTTTTGTGGTACCAACAGAAAAGAAAAGTGATGGCCCTGGTAGTTTCTGAATTCCTTACAAAGGCCTTTGTAGTTATGGGCATGCCATAAGTGATAAAAACAGATAATGGACTTGCAAATACTTTCAAACATTTTGCACATGTTTGTGCACAGTATCAGATTTCACACACCACTGGAATGCCTTTCAATCCTCAAGAACAGGCAATATTAGTAAGCAGGAACAGAGACATCAAGAGGCTCCTCCAAAAACAAAAGAGAAGGGGAGTCATAGGTAGCTCTAGAGGACTTCCAAACTTAGCCCTTTATACTATTATTTTTTTTTTTGCTTTTTGATAAGAATGCAGTGGCTTTGGCAGACAGGTTTGATAACCTCTTGGAAGGGCAGTGTCTTGTGTGAGAAGCTCTGGGATCTTTAGATAATTTCCAGGTGGTGTGGAGAGATCCAGAGAGTGGTGAAATTATCTATTTTGTGATTAATGATGATCTCTATTTCTTATTTGGTCACAAATTCTTTCCTTCTCCACAGGTCTGAGAGGAAAACTATCTTACAATCTCCTAATTTGTTTATAATATCATTCTTTATGTCTAGATTATGAATCCAACTTTATCTTGGTCTATGCTGTTAGGTGTGGGTCAATGCCTAGTTTCTCCCATGCTAGTTTCCAATTTTCCAATTTTGTCAAATAGTGATATTTTATCCCAAAAGCTGGGGTCTTTGTGTTTATCAAACATTAGATTATGATAGTCATTGACTATATTGTCCTGTGAATCAAAACTATTCTACTGATCAACTACTCTGTTTCTTAGCCAGTACCAAATGGTTTTGATGATCAATGCTTTATAATATAGTTTTAGATCTGATACAGTAGGCCACCCTCATTTGCTTTTTTTTTATTAATTCCCTTGAAATTCTTGACCTTTTGTTTTTCCAGATGAATTTTCTTGTTATTTTTTCTATGTCAGTAAAATAATTTCTTGGGAGTTCGATTGCCATAGCACTAAATAAATAGATTAGTTTAGATAGTATTGTCATCTTTATTATATTCACTCAACCTGTCCAAGAACACTTGATATTTTCCCAATTGTTTAGATCTGATTTTATTTGTGTGGAGAGATTTTTGTTGTTTTGCTCATATAGATCCTGACTTTCCCTTGGCAGATCTATTACTCCATGACCCTTTATTACATGTAATTTTCATTACTACTTGATATAAAATGATGTAGCTAATATGTCTACATTTCTTCATTTTTTATACCTTAATACATGGTCAATTTTTGTGTAGGTGTTATGTAGTGCTGAGGAAAAATAGCATGTTTCTTTATATATTCATTCATTTTTCCCTAGAGGTTTATCATATCAAACTTTTCTCTTTTTTTGGTTTTTATTAAACTTTTTATTTTCAAAAATATGCAAGTATAATTTTTCACTGTTGACCCTTGTATTCCAATTTCGCCCCCTTACCACAAACCCCTTTCTTATATAGAAAGTAATCCAATATATTTTAAGCATGGTAAAAATATATGTAAATCTAATAACCTAACTTAAGTGAAATGGAGGAATATCTACAAAAAACATAGATTGCCCAGATTAACAGAAGAAGTAATAAATTAACTTAAATACTCCCATTTTAGAAAAAGAAATAGAACAAGTCATTAATCAACTCCCTAAGAAAAAGTCCCTAGGACCAGATGAATTTACATGTGAATTCTACCAAACATTTAAAGAACAATGAAATCCAATACTATATAAACTATTTGAAAAAAATAATTATCTTATTGCACAAGAAGACAGATCAAAAAAGAAAAAAAAATGAGAAAAAATAAAATTCAAGCAAAAAACAAAAGAAGTGAAAATGCTATATCGTGATCCATACTGTTACCACAGTTATCTCTGAGTGTATATGGTTTTCATCATCACAAGAGTATTGGAACTGTCCTGAATTATCTCATTGTTGACAAGAGCCACATCCATCAAAACTGAACATTGTATAATCTTTCCGTTGCCATATACTACCTTCTGGTTCTGTTCATGAACTTAGCATCAGTTCATGTAAGTCTCTCCAGGCCTCTCTGAAATCATCCTGCTGATAGTTTTTTATAGAACAATAATATTCTATAGCATTCATATACCAAAATTTATTCAGCCATTCTCCAACTTATGAGGAAGCACTCAGTTTCCAGTTTCTTGTCACTAAAAAAGGGCTGCTACAAAC
Organism: Myrmecobius fasciatus; assembly: GCA_023553655.1. NCBI lineage: Eukaryota > Metazoa > Chordata > Mammalia > Dasyuromorphia > Myrmecobiidae > Myrmecobius > Myrmecobius fasciatus. Next base: position 55,595 of record JAJPUD010010428.1, read on the forward strand.
ATTTTTGCACATGTGGGTCCCTTTCCCTCCTTTAAGATCTCTTTGTGATATAAGCCCAATAGGAACACTGCTGGGTCAAAGAGTATGTAGAATTTGAAAACTTTTTCAGTATAGTTCCAAATTGCTGTCCAAATTTTTGGACATGTTCACAGTTCCACCAACAATGTATCAGTTTCCCAGTTTCCCCACATCCCCTCCAAAATTCATCATTATGTTTTCCTGTCCTCTTAGCCAATCTGAGAGGTATGTAGTGGTACTTCAGAGTTGTTTAAATTTTAATTTCTTTGATCAATAGGGATTTAGAGCACCTTTTCATATGACTAGAAATGGTTTGAATTTCTTCATCTAAAAATTGTCTGTTTATATCCTTTGACCATTTATCAATTGAAGAATGGCTTGAATTCTTATAAAATTGAGTCAATTCTTTATATATTTTAAAAATGAGACCTTTATCAGAATTCTTATGAGTAAAAAAATTTTCCCAACTTATTGCTTCCCTTATAATCTTGTCTGCATTACTTTTGTTTGTACAAAAAGTTTTTAAATTAATACAATCAAAATTATCTATTTGGTGTTCAATAATGATTTTCCTTCTCCACAGATATCACTTTTTTATGTCTAAATCATGAACCCATTTGGACCCTTTGCTTGGTATATGGTGTTAGGTGTGGGCCAATGTCTAGTTTCTGCCATGCAAGTTTCCAATTTTCCCAGTAGTTTTTGTCAAATAGTGAGTTCTTATCCCAAAAGCTGGAATCTTATGGTTTGTCAAGCACTAGATTGCTATAGTCATTGACTGTTTTTTCCTGTGAATCTAACCTATTACATTGAATATTCTGTTTCTTAGCCAGAACCAAATACTTCTGATGATCACTGCTTTATAATATAATTTTAGGTCTGGCACAGCTAGGCCACCTTCATTGGTGTGTTTTTAATTAATTTCCTTAAAATTCTTGACCTTTTGTTCTTCCAGATGAACTTTCTTCTTATTATTTTTCTACATTTGTAAAATAATTTTTTGGGACTTTGGTATGCCACTAAATAAGGATTAATATAGGTAGTATTGTCATTTATATTATATTAGTTCACCAAACCCACCAGAACTTGATTTTTTTAACTGACTAGATCTGTCTTTATTTGTATGGGGAGTGTTTGTGTTACTACTGACTTTCCCTCAGCAGATAGATTCCCAAATATTTGATATTATCGACAGTTATTTTCAATGGAATTTCTTTTTGTATCATTTGCTGCTGAACTTTGTTGCTAATATATAAAAATACTGATGACTTATGTGGATTTATTTTGTACCCTGACACTTTGCTAATGTTGTGAATTGTTGCTAGACATTTTAGTTGATTCTCTAACAATATCATAATATAATCTGCAGCAAGTAATAATTTGGTTTCCTCATGACTTACTCAAATCGTTTAATCTCTTTTTCTTCCCTTATTGCCAAACCTAACAATTCTAATACAATATTGAATAGTAATGGTGATAATGGGCAACATTGCTTCACCCCTGATCTTATTGGGAATGGTTTGTTTGTGTCCATTACATAAGATGCTTGTGGATGGTTTTAAATAGATGCTACTGATAATTTTTAGGAAAAGTCCATTTATTCCTATACTCTCTAAAGTTTTAAATAAGAATGGGTGTTGAATTTTATCAAATGCTTTTTCTGCATCTATTGAGATAATTATATGTTTTTTGTTAGCTTGGTTAATGATGTAGTTAATTAGGCTAGTAGTTTCCTAATATTGAACCATCCCTGCATTCCTGGTACAAATCTTTTTTGGTTGTGATATATTGTCCTAGAAATGATCTTTTTGTAATCTGCTTGATAATATTTTATTTAAGATTTTTGAATCAATATTCATTAAAGATATTGGTCTATAATATTTTTATAGACCAATGTTTTAAACCCTACCTGGTGAGGTATCAGCAGCATATCTGTGTCATAAAAGGAATTTAGTAGGACTCCTTGTTTCCCTATTTTTCAAATGGTTTATATAGCATTGAAATAAATTGTCTTTTAAGTTTTTCCTAGAATTCCCATGTGAATCCTTCTGGTGCTGGAGATTTTTTTTTCTTCCGGAGTTGATTATTAACTTATTCTATTTATTTTTCTAAAATGGGACTACTTAAATAATTTATTTCCTTTTCATTAATCTAGTCAATCAATATTTTTGTAGGTATTCTTACATTTCACTTAAATTACCAAATTCATTGATATAGCTGGGCAAAATAACTTCTAATTATTGCATCAATTTCCTTTTCATTGTTGGAAAGTTCTCCCTTTTCATTTTTTGAGACTAGCAATTTCATTTTCTTCTTTCCTGTTTCTAATCAAATTAAATAATGATTTACTTATTTTGTAGGTTATTCCATAAAACCAACTCTTAGATTTATTTATTGCTTCAATAATTTTCTTATATTAAGGTTTATTAATGTCCCCTTTTATTTGCAGAATTTCAAATTTGGTATTTATTTAGGGGTTTTTAATTTGTTCTTTTTTTTTGACTTTTTTACTTGTGAGCCCATTTCACTGATCTTCTTTTCCTCTATTTTATGCAAGTAAGGAGATAAAGATGTGAAATTTCCCCTAATAACCATTTGGGCTGCATCCCACATATTCTGGTATGCTGTTTCATTATTGTCATTCCCTTGGATGAAGTTACTGATTGTGTATATGATTTGTTTTTTTACCCATTCATTCTATTGAATTAGGTTATATAGTCTCCAATGACTTTTTGTTCTATTTCCCCCTGGCCTTTTATCACATGTGATTTTTATTGCATCATGATCTCGGAAAAATGTATTTACTATTTTTGCATTCCTGCATTTGATTTTGTGAATTTTTGTATAAATTCCATGAACTACTGAGAAAAAAAGTAAACTCCTTTCTGACTCAATTTAATTTCCCCCAAACATCTATCATAACTAACTTTTATAAAATTATATTTGTCACCTTAACATCTTTTTTATTTATTTTGTTGTTCAATTTATCAAGTTTTGAAAGAGCAAGGTGGAGATCTCCAAATAGTATAATTTTGTTTATTTATTTATTATAATTTTGCTATCTATTTCTTCTTGCAGCTCTCTTAACTTCTTTAGGAATTTGGATGCTATACCACTTGGTGAATATATTTAGTATTGATATTGCTTCATTATCTATGGTACTCTTTTTTAAATATAGGTGAATTTCATTTATTTCTTTTTTTATTAATACTTTTTATTTGCAAAACATATGTATGGGTAATTCCTAAACATTAACCCTTACAAAGCTTTCTGTTACAAATTTTCCCCCCTACTCCTCACCCTCCCCTAGATAGCAGGATATCCACTACATGATAATTATGTCAGTCATATGAAAAGTTGCTCCAAATCACTATTGATCAGAGAAATGCAAATTAAGACAACTGGGAGGTAGCAGTGTTTCTACTGGGCCTATATCCCAAAGAGATCTTAGAGGAGGGAAAGGGACCCACATGTGCAAGAATGTTTGTGGCAGCCCTTTTTGTAGTGGCTAGAAACTGGAAACTGAAGGGATGCCCATCAATTGGAGAGTGGCTGAATAAATTATGGTATATGAATGTTATGGAATATTATTGCTCTGTAAGAAACAACCAGCAGGACGATTTCAGAGATTTGCTCTCTGCAACAAAGAATTGTCTCAACGTAACATTTTCATGATGTCTATTGACATTTGCTTGCATTGTGTTGCCTTTCTCTGATTCTTTTTTTTTCTTGTAGATAGGATTTTTCTTGCATAATTTCTCAAGCATTTCAACATTATTAACATGTAGTGGACTTCCTGCCATCTAGGGGAGGGGAGGAGACTGGGGGTAAAATTTGTAATGGAAAGCTTTGTAAAGATCAATGCTGGGGAACTACCCATACATATGTTATACAAATAAAAAGATTTAATTAAAAAAATAAATAAATAAAATAAAATAAAATAAAATAAAATGGGGCTATTTAAATAATTTATTTCCTCTTCTGTTAACCTGGGCAATCTATATTTTTGTAGATATTCCTCCATTTAATTTAGATTATTGAATTTGTTGGAATAAAGTTGGGCAAAGTAACTCCTAATTATTACTCTAATTTCCTCTTTATTGGAGGAAAGTTCTCCCGTATGATTTTTGAGACTAACAATTTGATTTTCCTCTTTCCTTTTTCTTATCAAATTTACTAAAGGCTTATCTATTTTGTTGTTTTTTTTTCATAAAACCAACTCAGTTTTATTTATTAATTCAATAGTTTTCTTATTTTCAATTTTATTAATCTCCCCTTTTATTTTCAGAATTTCCAATTTGGTATTAAATTGAGGGTTTTTAATTAGTTCTTTTTCTAGCTTTTTAAATTGTAAACCCAATTCATTGATCTTCTCTTTCTCTATTTTATGCAAGTAAGCATCTAGAGATATAAAATTACCCCTTATAACTGCTTTGCTCTTATCCCACAATTTTTGGTATATTGTCTCATTATTGTCATTCTCCTGGATGAAGTTATTGATTGTGTCTATAATTTGCTCTTTCACCCATTTATTTTTTGGGATTAGATTTTTTAATTTCCAATTAATTTGTGGTCTGTTTTCTCCTGGCCTTATATTACCTGGGAGATTTATTGCATCATGATCTGAACAGGATGCATTTACTATTTCTGCTTTTCTGCATTAGATTTTGAGGTCTTTATGCCCTAACACATGATCAATTTTCATATAAGTTCCATAAACCCCTGAGAAAAAAGTATACTGCCTTCTATCACCATTCAATTTCCTCCAGAGATCTATCATACCTAATTTTTCTAACATTTTGTTTACCTCCTTAACTTCTTTTTTATTTTGTGATTTGATTTATTTAATTCTGAGAGAACAAAGTTGAGATCCTCCACTAGTATAGTTGTACTGTTTATTTCTCCTTGCATCTCTGTTAGTTTCTCCTCTAGGAATGTGGATGCTATACCACTTGGTGCATATATGTTTAGTATTGATACCACTTCATTGCCTATGGTACCCTTTAGTAAAATATAGTTTCCTTCCATAACTCTTTTAATTAAATTTATTTTTGCTTTTACTTGGTCTGATATAAGAATTGCTACCCCTGCTTTTTTTTGTTCACCTGAACCATAAAAAAATCTGCTCCAGCCCTTTACTTTCACTCTGTATATATCTCTATGCTTTAGATTTATTTCTTGTAAACAACATATTGTAGGATTCTGGCTTTTAATCCAGTCTGCTACCTGCTTCTGTTTTATGGGAGAGTTCATCCCATTCACATTGATAGTCAAAATAACTATATCTGTATTTCCTGCCATTTTATTTACCTAAAGTTATCTTCCTTTTCCCCTTTTATCTTCCCCCCTCCCCAATACTTTGCTTTTGATGACCACCTCCCTCTAACAGTCCTCCTCACTTTAGAACCTCCTCTCTCTTTTTTATACCTTTCACCTATTCCTTCTATTAGTCTATCCCTTTCTTTTCCTCCTTTCCCTTCTACTTCCCTATAAGGAGGTCCAAGGTTTTCTTTGAAGCCAAATGTGTCTAGTATACTATTTTGGAGCCCAGTCTAATGAGAGTAAGGTTTACACAGTACTCATTGCCCTTCCTTCTTTCACTCAATTATATTAGATTTTCTATGACTCTTCTTGAGATTTTGCCTTATTTTACCTCCTTTATTTAACGTTTATTTTGCCTCCTTTGCCCTTTTTTTACAATTTAATATTCCTTCCACCTCTAATTTATTTTCCATTATTATCAAAGTAAACTCAAATTATACCCCCATTCTTTAAGGATACCCATAGTAAAATATATAGTTCTCAAGAGTTCTTTCCTTTTTATCTCTTCATGCTTCTCTTGAGTTCTGTATTTGGAGGTCATTTTTTTTTTGTTCAGATCTGGTCTTTTCATTACAAATAAGTGAAATTCTCCTGTATCATTGAATGATCATCTTCGTCCCTGGAAGATAATGCTCATTCTAGCTAGATAACTTGTTCTTGGCTATAACCCAAGTTCTTTTGCCTTTCAGAATATCTGATTCCCGCAAGACAAACTAGGCAATAACTATAGCAATTTAGTCTTTGATAAACCCAAAGACCCCAGCTTTTGGGATAAGTATTCACTATTTGACAAAAACTGCTGGGAAAACTGGAAACTAGTGTGGAAGAAATTAGGGCTTGACCCACATCTAACACCACATACAAAGATAAGATCTAAATGGGTTCATGATCTGGATATAAAGAGTGATACTATAAGTAAATTAGAGGAATGTAATATAGTTTACCTCTCAGACCTATGAAGATGGAATAAATGTATGTCCAAAGAAGAACTGGAACTTTTATTTGAAAACCAGATAGATAACTTTGACTATATTAAGTTAAAAAGTTTTTGTACAAACAAAATCAATGCAGACAAGATTAGGAGGGAAGCAATAAATTGGGAAATCATCGTTACATTTAAGGGTTCTGATAAAGGTCTCATCTCTAAAATATATAGAAAATTGTCTCATATTTATAAAAATTCAAGCCATTCTCCAATCAATAAATGGTCAAAGGATATGAATATACAATTTTCAGACGATGAAATTAAAACTATTTATAGTCATATGAAAAGGTGCTCCAAATCACTATTGATCAGAGAAATCCAAATCAAGACAACCCTGAGGTACCACCTCACACCTGTCAGATTGGCTAAAATGACAGGAAAAGTTAATGATGAA
>JAJPUD010010429.1:0-18041 GCA_023553655.1 Myrmecobius fasciatus
TGCCATCTAGGGGAGGGGTAGGGAGTAGGAAGGAAAAATTTGTAACAGAAAGCTTTGTAAGGGTTAATGTTGAAGAATTACCCGTACATATGTTTTGCAAATAAAATAAATGAATAAAGAAATAAATAAATAAAAACTCTAAATACCATGTAATCCATAAATACCATGACTAGGTTTGCATTGCAAAGAATGCATAAAAAAGGGGAAAAACCCACATGTTCAAAAATATTTATAGTAGCTCTTGTTGTGAGGACAAAGAATTGCATATTGATCAAATGCCTATCAATTAGGGAATAATTGAGTAAATTGTAATATGTAAGTGTAATGGAATATTCTTATTTTATCAGAAATGCTAAGCAGGTAGATTTCAGAAAAACCTGAAAAGATTTACATGAACTGATGCTGAGTGAAGTGAGTAGAACCAAGGGAACATTGTATACAGTAACAGTGACATTGTGTGATGTTTAACTGTAATAGATTTGGTTTTTGTCAGCAATACAAAGATCCAAGAGAGTTACAAAAGACTCATTATGGAAAATGGTAATTTGAGAAAGATGTTTTAGGTTGGAATGCAGTTCAGAGCATACTATTGTGACTTTTTTGTTTATTTTTTTTCCTTGTAGTTTTTCCCTTTTGTTCCAATTCTTCTTTAACAGCATGGCTAATATGAAAATATATTAATCATAATTGTGTAACCTATATCAGATTATTTATTATCTTTGGGAGGAGGAAGTGAATAGAAGAACAACTAAAAATCTGGAACTCAAAATCCTGCAAAAATGAATGCTGAAAATTATCTTTTCACTTAATAGGAGAAAAATAAAATGCTATAAAGACAAGCTTTGTCAGCATCTATTGAGATAATCATGTAATTTCTGCTGGATTTATTATTGATGTGATCAATTATGTTGATTGTTTTTCTAACAGTGAGTTAACCTTCCATGCATGGTATAAATTTCAGCTTCTCATAGTATAAGATTTTTTTGATATATTTAGTGTAATCTCTTTATTAGTATTTCATTTTAAAAATTTGCACCAATATTTGTTAGGGAAATTGATCTATAGTTTTCTTTCTCTGTTTTTGCCCTTTCTACTTTAAGTATCAACAACACATTTATGCCATAAAAGGAATTTGGAAGGACTCCTTTTTTGGCTAATTTTTCAAATAGTTTGTGCAATTATTGGGATTAGTTATTCTTTAAATATTTCTTAAATATCAATTAGGAATCCATCTGGTCCTAGGGATTTTTAAGGAAGTGTATTGATTTTTTGTTTAATTTCTTTTACTAAGATAGAGGTATTTAAGTATTCAATTTCCTCTTTTGTTAATCTTGGCAATCTATATTTTTGTAAATATTCATCCATTTCACTCAGCTTGTTAGTGATATTTGCATAAAATGGATGAAATACCTACTAATAATTGTTTAAATTTTTACTTCATTGCTGGTGACTTCAATGTTTTCATGTTTTGATACCAGTAATTGGGTTTTCTTTTTCTTTTTTTAATTTGTATTTCAAAAATTTATTTATTTTTCACGCACATATCTTTTTAAGTCATGTTGGGAGAGAAAAATCAGAACAAAAGGGAAAAACCATGGGAGAGGGAAATAAAAACAGAAAAAAGAAATGAACATAGCATAATTTACATTCAATCTCCATAGTTCTTTTTCTGGATGCAGATGGCATTTCTGTCCAAAGTCTATTGGGGTACTTTGATCACTGAAACATTAAGAAGAACCAAGTCTTTAATAATTGATCAACACACATTCTTGCTGTTATTCTATACAGTGTATTCCTGGTTTTGCTAATTTCACTCAGCACCAGTTCATGTAAATCCATCCAGGCCTTTCTAAAATCAACTTCTTTATCATTACTTTTATATACCATAGCTTATTTAGCTATTCTTCAATTGATAAGCATCTACTCATTTTCCAATTCTTTGTTACTACAAAAAGAGCTGCTACAAGCATTTATGCAGATGTGGGCTCCTCCTCCCCTTTATGATTTCCTTTGGTTACAGATCCAGTAGTGGCACTGCTGGATCAAAGGATATGCACAGTTTTATAGCCCTTTGGACATAGTTTCAGATTGCTCTCCAGAATGATTGGATAATTTCACAACTCCACCAACAAAGCATTAATATTCCATTTTTTCCATATCCACTCTGACACTTGTCATTATCTTTTCCTGTCATCTGAGAGGTGTAAGATGGTCCCTCAGAGTTATTTTAATTTAAATTTGTCTAATCAATAGTGATTTGGAACATTTTTTTTCCTATGGCCATAGCGGGCTTTAATTTTGTCATCTGAAAAATGTCTGTTCATATCTTTTGATCATTTATCAATTGGGGAATTGTATTTTTATAAATCTTACAGTTTTGTGTATATTTTAGAAATGAGGGGCAATAGGACACTAATACATTATTGGTGGAACTGTGAACGGATTCAACCATTCTGGAGAGCAATTTGGAGCTATGCTCAAAAAGTTGTCAAACTGTGCATACCCATTGACCCAGCAGTGTTTCTACTGGGCCTATATCCCAAAGAGATCTTAGAGGAGGGAAAGGGACCCACCTGTGCAAGAATGTTTGTGGCAGCCCTTTTTGTAGTGGCTAGAAACTGGAAATTGAATAGATGCCCTTCAATTGGAGAATGGCTGAATAAATTATGGTATATGAATGTTATGGAATATTATTGTTCTGTAAGAAATGACCAGCAAGACGATTTCAGAGAGGCCTGGAGAGACTTACATGAACTGATGCTGAGTGAAATGAGCAGAACCAGGAGATCATTATACACAGCAACAACAGTACTATATGACGATCAATTCTGATGGACATGGCTCTCTTCAACAATGAAATGTTTCAAACCACCTCCAATTGTTCACTGAAGAGAGCCATATACACCCAGAGAGAGGGATGCGAAATGTGGACCACAACATAACATTCTCATACTCCTTGATTGATGTTTGCTTACATTGTGTTTCCTTTATCTGATATATCGTTCGGGTGGATAAGATTTTTCTTGCACACCAATGATAAGTTTGGAAGTATGTATACATATATTCGATTTGCCAATATTTTAACGTGATTAACATGTAGTGGATATCCTGCCATCTAGGGGGAGGGGTGGGGAGTTGGGGGGAAAAATTTGTGGCGGAAAACTATGTAAGGGTTATTGTTGAGGAATTACCCACACATATGTTATTCAAATAAAATAAAAATTAAAAAAAAAAAAAAAAAGAAAGAAACGAGCAGCAGGACAATTTCAGAGAGGCCTGGAGGGACTTGCATGAACTGATGCTGAGTGAAACAAGCAGAACCAGGAGATCATCATGCACAGCAACAACAGTATTACATGATGATCAATTCTAATGGACATGGTTCTCTGCAACAAAGAATTGTCTCAAACCAGTTCCAATTGTTCACTGAAGAAAACCATATACACCCAGAGAGAGGGAAATGAAATATGGACCACAACGTAACATTTTCATGATCTCTATTGACATTTGCTTGCATTGTGTTGCCTTTCTCTGATTCTTTTTTTTTTTCCTGTAGATAGGATTTTTCTTGCATAACTTGTCAAGCATTTTAACATTATTAAAATGTAGTGGACTTCCTGCCATCTAGGGGAGAGGAGGGGACTGGGGGTAAAATTTGTAATGGAAAGCTTTGTAAAGATCAATGTTGGGGAACTACCCATACATATGTTATACAAATAAAAAGCTTTAATAAAAAATAAAAAAAAGAAATGAGGGGCAGGTTGGTGGCGCAGTGGATAGAGCACTAGATCTGAAGTCAGGGGGACCTGAGTTCAAATGTGGCCTCAGATACTGAATGCGTCCTAGCTGTGTGTCCCTGGGCAAGTCACTTAACCTCAATTGCCTCAGCAAAAAAAGCAAAAAAAAAAAAAGAAATGAAACTTTTAGCAGAAACATTCATTGTAAAGATTTTTTTCCTAGCTTTTTGCTTCCATTTTAATGTCATTTCTGTTTGTTTTGTTTTTATAAACCCCTTTTTAATTAACAGAATCAAAGTTGTCTATTGTGTTTTTCATAATGTTCTCTAGTTCTTCTTTGGTCATAAATTCCTCCCTTCTCCAAAGGTCTGATAGTAAATTCTCTCTTTTTCTCCCAATTTGCTTATACTGTCATTCTTTATGCCCAAATCATGTGCCCATTTTGTTCTTATTTTGGTATGGAGTGTGAGATGTAGGCCTATGCTAAGTTTCTGATATTTCATTTTCCAGTTTTCCCAGCAATTTTTGTGAAATAGTGAGTTCTCCCAGAAGCTGGAGTTTGGGAGTTTACCAAATACTAGATTACTATTGACCTTGATTATTGGGTAATGTATGTCTATTCCACTGATCCACCACTCTATATCTTATCCATTACCAAATGTTTTTGATGACTGCAGCTTTAGGTTTGGTACTGCTAAACTACTATACTTTTTATTTTTTTTTCATTAATTCCCTTGATATTTTTGGCCTTTTGTTATTCCAGATGAATTTTGTTATTATTTTTTCTGGTTCTATAAAATAATTTTTGGCAATTTTGTTGGTATGGCCCTGAACAAGTAGGCCAATTTGGGCAGAATTGTCATTTTTATAATATTAGTTCAACCTACCCATTAGTATTGATATTTTTCCAATTGTTATGATCTGACTTTATTTGTGTGAGAAGTTTTATTTGTTACTGTTAATTAAAGTTTTTTTAAATTTTTTATTAAAGCTTTTTAATTTGTGAGAAGTGTTTTATAATAGTGTTCATATAGTTCTTGGGTTTGTTTTGGCTGATAATTAATTCTTGGTTGCAACCCTAGGTCCTTTGCCTTCCTGAAGATGGTATTCCAGGTCTTCTGATCCCTTATTGTAGAAACTGTCAAATACTGGGTAACCCTGACTGTTGCTCCTTGATATTTGAATTGTTTTTGTCTGGCAGTTTGTAGTATTTTTTCCTTGAGATTGTAGTTCTGGAGTTTTGCAATAATGTTCCTTTTGGTTTTCTTTCCAAAGATGATTGATGGATTCTTTCAATGAATATTCGCTCCTCTGTTTCTAGAATATCATGGTAGTTTTCCTTGATGATCTCTTGAGGAATGCTATACAGGATCTTTATTTGGTCATTGCCTTCAGGTAGAACAATAATTTTTAAGTTCTCTCTTCTGGATCTATTTTCCAGGTCAGCTGTTTTCTAATGAGGTATTTCACATTGTCTTCCATTTTTTTTTATTCTTTTTAGTTTGTTTGACTGATTCTTCACATCTCATAGTCATTAGCGTCCATTTGCCCTGTTCTTGTTTTTAATGTGTGATTTTCTTCAGTAAGTTTTTGTATGTCTTTTTCCATTTGGTTAATTCTACTTTTAAAGGTGTTTTCTTCAGTGGATTTTTTTTTGCATTAGGCCAACATTAAGGAATTGCCTTACTTTTCCAAGTTGTTGACTCTCTTTTACATTTCTTTTCTCATTTTTTTCCTACCTCTCTTATTTGCCATTTAAAAGTCTTTTGTGAGCACTTCCAAAAAGCCTTTTTAGGCTTGAGACCAATTCATATTGCTCTTTGAGATTTCCTCTATGGACATTGTGTACTTGTTTTAATTAGTCTTTTGGTTTTCCCTATCACCATAATAACTTTCTATGATCAAGGTTCTTTACTACTTCTTGCTCATTTTCTTTTCTTTTCTTTTGGTATTTCTTCCTTTTTTTTACCTTTATAGTAAAGTTCTGCTCCTGGGTTAAAGGGATCAGTGTCCCAAGCTTTCTGCGCAGCTCTTAGAATTGACTTTGAGCACCAAGGTCCCTTGTGTTTTCAGGGGATAACTTTGCCTGCTCTTTTTAGGAAACATCCTATTTTCCCAGAGTTTGCTTTCTGAACTGGAACTGGAAGTTGCCCTACTGGTCTGCTTCTCTACTGATACAGGACCAAGGGTCTCAGTTGATTATTTGCTATGATTAAGACCCTCTTATTGACTTTCCCAGAGTCTGTCTGAGATGGACTGAATACCCTTTTCACCCCAGTCAGACAGACCTATCTTGAATTTTTTCAGTCTGTCTTGAACTGCAGAGTTGCTTTATTTTGTCAGACTCTGTTCAGAGGTTTGATTTCATGAGGTTTTCTAGTGAAACTTGGAGAGCTCGAGCAGCTTCCTGGCTTCACTCTGCCATCTTGATTCCCCTCCAAAAGTCTTTTTGATTTTTTTCTTTTAAAAAAAAACACATTAACCAATAATTTTTTTCTCATAAAGTCAGGTCTTATTTTTGTTTACCATTAGTTCAGGGTTCTTTTACTTCCATTTTTATTAATAACTTCTTCAATTTTCAAAATTTTCAAATGTGGTGTTTACCTGGTGTTTATCTTATAAATATAAGTTGTTTTATTTTTAGTTTTTTTTTTTTGTTGCATGTATAATTTATCATTCTGGTTTTTTTTTCTATTTCTTCTCCATAGAGCAATTCTGCTGGGCTGACCACATTGCTCAATTGTCAAATATATATTTGCTTAAAAGACTATTTTATGCAAAACTTATACAAGGAAAGAGCTCATGTGGAGGTTAGAAGAAGTGATGCAAGGATACTCTTAAGATCTCTCTAAAAAATGTTGGCATCCCACTAGGAAAGGAATGTGTAACTAGGCTTGCATATAACAAAGAAGGCATTGCAATATGTGAGGTGTGCAAATTTAGGTACTTTTTTACTCCAAATGTTCATTTGTGTCTGACCTGTGATAGAGTCTCTTAAGTTCCTACTAGTCTGATCAACCCTGTACCTTGACTTCAACATTGCAATGTAATTTTGGACCTCTTTAAGAATAAGGACAATAACTAACCCAACAACAAACCAACCAATCACTTTAGTGATCTAAGGATTTTGAGATAAAAAAAATTTCTGCTATATACTGCTTTGAATGCATCCCATAAATTTTGATATATTGTCTCACTATCATCGTGTTTAATTATTGTTTCTATGATTTTTTCCTTTGATCCACCAATTCTTTAGGATTAGATTACTTTTTCTAATTAATTTTAATATGATTTTCACAGTCCTTTATTGAATTTAATTTTATTGTATTATAATCTGAAATGATGCATCTGTTATTTCTGCTTTTCTGTATTTTGTTTTGAAGTTTTTATTTCTTAACACATGCTTAATTTTTGTGTAGATATCTTGTACTGCTAAGAAAAACGTATATTCCTTTTCATTATCATGAAATTTTCTTCAGAGTCCTATCTTATCAAACCTTTTGAAAATTCTATTCACCTCCTTAACTTCTTTCTTCTTATTATTTTTTGTTTAGATTTAGCTCATTCTGAGAGGGGAAAGTTGAGGTCCATTAATAGTATAGCTTTACTCTGTATTTCCTCCTATAACTTATGGATAATATATCAATTGTCATATATACATTTATTATTTATAGTATTCAATTGATTATGGTCCCTTTCAGTCAGATGTATTTTCCTTGTTTGTAGGTAGCTAGATGGATAGAATGGTAAACTGAGTTCAAATCCAACTTCAGATGTTTACTAACTGGACAAGTCACTTAACCCTGTTTGTCTTACTTCCTTTATGAAATGAGCTGGAGAAGGAAAAAGCAACTACACCAGTATCTTTGACAAGAAATTTTCAAATGGGGCGATGAAGAATTCAATACAACTGAAATGGCTAAATTGCTAGTAAAGCTTCCACATTAATCTCTTTTAATTAGATATATTTTTGCTTTTGTTTTGTCTGAGATTATGATTGCTGTCCCTGTTTTAATGGAAGTATTTCCTTGCTTCAAGTATGTTTTTTGTAAACATGTTATAGGATTTTGGTTGTTATCTTCACTGTGCTTCCCACTTCCATGTTTATAAGTGAGTTCAACTCATTCACATTCACAATTATATATTTCCTTCTATTCTATTCTCATTGTTTAGACTTTTTTTTCTCTTTCTCTCTCCATTTACCCTGTCACCCTCATAAATGTTTTGCTTCTGACCTCTGTCTCTCCCAATCTGTCCTCCTGTCTTAATGTTTAATAGATTTCTATACCCAACTGAACAGATATCTTATTCTATCTTTGAGGGAATTCTGATGGCAGTAAATTTCAAGTGTTGCCTGCCACACTCTTTTTTGTTCCATTATAAAAGCTTTTTTTATGTCTGTTTTATTCAAGATATTTTTCCCAATTCTACTTCTCCCATTTTCCTTATTCCAATGTGTTCCTCTTTTTTTATCCCTTAATTTCTTTGATATGATCCCATCATAGTCAAATCACACCCATATCCTCTCTCTAAGCATATTCCGTCTAACTTCCCTACTACTGATAAAGTTCTGAAAAGTTACAAGTATCATATTCCCACATAAGAACAAAAGAACTTTAACCTTATAGAGTCTGTTGTAATTTATTTTTTATGTTTACCTGTTTATACTTTTTTTGAACCTTGAGTTTGAATGTCAAATTTTCTATTTAGTTTTGGTGTTTTCATCAAACCATTTATTTCATTACATATCTATTCCTTGCCCCCATCTCCAGTAAAGGATTACATTCAGTTCTGATGAATATATGATTCTTGGATTGTAATCTTAAATTTTTTGCAATATCATCTTCAAAACCATCCACTTTTTAATTTTTTTGCATTTTTTATTAAAGCTTTTTATTTGCAAAACATATGCATGGGGGAGGGCAGCTAAGTGGAACAGTGGTCAAAGCAATAACCCTGAAGTCAGGAGGACCCAAGTTCAAATCTGGTCTCAGACACTTAACACTTCCTTGCTGTGTGACTCTGCATAAGTCACTTAACCCCAATTGCCTCAAAAAAAAAAAAAAAAAACAACCTTATGCATGCGTAATTTTTCAACATTGACCCTTGCAAAGCCTTCTGTTCCAAATTTTTCTCTCCTTCCCCCACACCTCCCCTAGATGGCAGGTAATTCAATATATTTTAACTATGTTAAAATATATGGCAAGTCCAATGTATGTAGACATATTTTTATAGTTATCTTGCTGAACAAGAAAAATCAGATCTACAAGAAAAAAAAACTGAAAAGGAAAACAAAATGCAAGCAAACATCAACAGAAAGCTTGAAAATGCTATGTTGTGGTCCACATTCAGATCCCACAGGCCTTTCTCTGGGTGTAGATGGCTTTTTTCATCACTGAACAATTGAAACTGGTTTGAAACATCTCATTGTTGAAGAGAGCCATGCCCATCAGAATAGATCATCATATTTATAGTCTTGTTGTTGCCGTGTATGATGATCTCCTGGTTCTGCTCATTTCAATTAGTATCAGTTCATGCAAGTCTCTCCAGGGTTTTCTGAAATCATCCTATTAGTCATTTCTTACAGAAAAATAATATTCCATAACATTCATATGACACAATTTATTCAGTCATTCTCCAAGTGATGGGCATCCATTCAGTTCCCAGTTTCTAGACACAAACATTCATACACATGTGGGTCCCTTTCCCTCCTTAAGATCTCTTTGGGATATAGACCCAGTAGAAACCCTGCTGGGTCAAAGCATATGCACAGTTTGATAATTTTTTGAGCATAGTTCCAAATTGCCCTCCAGAATGGTTGGATCCATTCACAGTTCCACCAACAATGTATCAGTGTCCCAGTTTTCCCAGATCCCCTATTTTACCTTTTCCTGCCATCTTAGCCAATCTGACAGGTGTGTAGGACTATCTCAGAGTTGTCTAAATGTGCATTTCTCTGATCAGTAGTCATCAACAGTGATTTGGAATACCTTTTAATATGACTAGAGATATTTTTTATTTCTTGATATGAAAATTGTTTATTCATATCCTTTGACCACTTATCAATTGGAGAATGTCTTCCATTTTTAGAAATTTTTGTCAATTCTCTATATATTTTAGAAATGAAATCTTTATCAGAACCCTTAAATGTAAAAATGATTTCCCTATTTATTGCTTCCCTCCTAATCTTGTCTGCATTTGTTTTGTTTGCACAAAAACTTTTTAACTTAATATAATCAGAATTATCTATCTGGTGTTTAATTGAGATTTCCAGTTTCTTCTTTGGATACAAATTCCTTCATTCTCCACAGATCTCCAATTTTCCCAGTAGTTTTTGTCAAATAGTTCTTATCCCAAAATTGGGGTCTGGGTTTGTCAAACAGTAGATTTCTATAGTTATTGACTATTTTGTCCTGTGATCTTATCCTATTCCACTGATCGACTACTCTATTTCTTAGCCAGTACCAAATGGTTTTGATGACTGCTGTTTTATAATATAATTTTAAATCAGGCACAGCTAGGCCACCTTAATCAGCCTTTTTTCATTAATTCCCTTGAAATTCTTTACCTTTTTTTCTTCCAGATGAACTTTGCTACTATTTTTTCTAAATCTGTAAAATAATTTCTTGGGAGTTTGATTGGTATGGCACTAAATAAGCAGATTAATTTAGACAGTACTGTCACCTTTATTATATTCACTTGCCCTACCCATGAGCATTTGATATTTTTCTGACTGATTATGTCTGACTTTATTTGTGTGGGAACTGTTTTGTAGTTTTGTTTGCATAGTTTTTGACTTTCCCTTGGCAGATAGATTCCCAAATATTTTATAGTATTGGCAGTTATTTTAATGGAATTTCTTTTTGTATCTCTTGATGCTGAACTTTTTTTGTAATATATAAAAGTACTGATGATTTATGTGGATTTATTTTGTATCCTGCAACTTTGCTAGAGTTCTGAATTGTTTCTAATAAATTTTGGTTGAGTCTTTAGGATTTTCTAAGTCTAGCATCATATCACCTGCAAAGAGCTATAATTTAGTTTCTTCATGCCCTATTCTAATTCCTTTAATATCTTTTTCTTCTCTTACTGCCAAAGCTAACATTTATAATACAATACTGAATAGTAATGGTGATAATGGGCACCCTTGTTTCACTACTGATTTTATTGGGAATGGTTCTAGTTTGTCCCCATTACATATGATGCTTGCGGATGATTTTAAATAGATGCTACTGATCATTTTAAGGAAAAGCCCAATTATTCCTATACTCTCAGGTGTTTTTAATAGGTGTTAGATTTTATCAAATGCTTTTTCTGCATCTATTGAGATAATCATATTATTTTTGTTAGATTGGTTATTAATATAGTTGATTATGCTGATCCTTTTCCTAATATTGAGCCAGCCCTGCATTCATGGTATAAATCCTACTAGATCATAGTGTATTATCCTGGGGATGACTTTCTGTAATTGTTTTGCTAATATTTTATTTAAGATTTTTGCATCAATATTCTTTAGTGAAATGGGTCTATACTTTTCTTTCTCTGTTTTCATCCTACCTGGTTTAGCTATCAGCACCATATCTGTATCATAAAAGGAATTTGGTAGAACACCTTCTTTCCCTATTCTTTCAAATAGTTTATATAGTATTGGAATTAATTGATCTTTGAATATTTGGTAGAATTCACCTGTAAATTCACCTGACCCTGGAGATTTTTTCTTAGAGGGTTGATTTATAGCATGTTCGATTTCTTTTTCTAAAATATGGCTATTTAAATAATTTATTTCCTCTTCTGTTAACCTGGACAATCTATATTTTCGTAGATATTTGTCTATTTCTTTTAGATTATCAAATTTTTGGCATAAATTTGGGCTAAGTATCTCCTAATTATTGTTCTAATTTCCTTTTCATTGGTGGAAAGTTCTCCTTTTTCATTTTCGAGACTAACAATTTGATTTTCTACTTTCCTTTTTCTAATTAAATTAACGGTTTTTTTTATTCTGTTGTTTTTTTCCATAAAACCAATTCTTAGTTTTATTTATTACTTCAATAGTTTTCTTATTTTCAATTTTAGGAAGCTCCCCTTTTATTTTCAAAACTTAAAATTTGGTATTTAATTGAGGATTTTTAATGTTTTTTTTCCCACCTTTTTTAGTTGTAAGCCCAATTCAGTGATCTTCTCTTTCTGTATTGTATTTTACTTTTTTTCCTTTATTAAAGTTTTTTATTTGCAAAACATATGTATGGGTTCTTTCTGTATTTTTTGCAAGTAAGCATCTAGAGATATAAAATATCCTCTTATAAACCTTTTGGCTGTATCCCACAAATTTTGGTATGTTGTCTCATTATCATTTGCCTGGATGAAATTTTTGATTGTGTCTGTGATTTTCTGTTTCACCCATTCATTCTTTGGGATTAGATTATTTAATTCCAATTAACTTTTGGTCTATTTTCTCCTGGCTTTATATTATATGTGATTTTTATTGCATCATGATCTGAAAAAAATGCATTTACTATTTCTGCATTTCTGTAGTTGATTTTGAGGTTCATTGCATTCTTTTTCCATTTCACCAATTTTGTTTTTCAGTTAATTGGTGTCTTTTTGCAAGGTCATGTCTCCCTTTGCAGCTTCTTCTGGAGTTGCTTTACCTTCAGGCACCTCAGGATCTGAGGTCTGGTCTTCTCATTCTTCATAAAATTTGTCTATGGTGAGAATTCTTTTTTGTCTTTTGTTCATTTTTTAAGGCTTGAGATCTGTTCAAAACAGGAGAGCAACTGATGCTTTAATTTGCCCTGGGGCAGTTCTATTGATTGATCTCTAGTGCTGGGCAATTGGGGCTAGGTCTGGCCTTTTCAGTGGTTTACAATTTTACCTTTTACAAAAGGCAAAACTCCCAAACTACCTGATTACAACCAGGACAGAGTAGCCTAAGAGGCTCAGAGACACTTCCCAGGTGCTTAGAAATGTTCTGAGTTCCAGCCTAGCTTCCTGCCTTGTCTCCCCGTGCTGCCATCTGGGCTTGGCAGACTGTCCTAGTAGCTGACTAAAACAGATCTGTTCTGAAGTTCTTCCAAGCTAACTTCTTCTGGGAATGTGTTGTACTCCAAGTATTTGGGGGATATTTGACTTCAGAACCAGGTTAGAGGCTTAATCTGCTGTTGATTTGAGAGAAGGTCAGAGGAGGTCACTGAGAGTGGTGTTTGCTCTCCACCATCTTTGCTCTGCCTTCCCAAACCATCCAATTTTTAAAGTAGAAGCTGTCAAATACTATGTTATCTTGACTCTAATTCTATGATATTTAAAGTGTTTCTTTCTAGCTGCCTGGCAATATTATCTCCTTGACCTCAGAGCTATGGAATTTGGCTATAGTTTTGGATGTTTTCATTTTAATGAAAATTATTAATTCAATTCAACAATTTCTAAACTTTCTAGAATCAACAACTCTTCAGTTGCCAGATCCCTCCAAAGAACTTTACTTGTGTTCTGACAATTAATCATATATAAAACATTTAACTTTGGACATTGATTTTAGTTTTTGACCAATTTCCATTCGAAGGTGTAATTCTTTTTTACTTCAAGGAGCTTAAATGCTTTTGAAAGGTTTGACTGCACCATATCTCTAACAGTTACTGAAGTGTAAAATATAGAGTTGCAACTTCTTTGTTTTCTTGGAGAAATGCAAATATAAATTTTTTAAAATTATAGAATTCAGGACACCACGAAAGAGAAGAAAAAAAAAACAAACCTCAAAACAACTTACATTTCTATGGTACAAAATCTAGCACTTAAAGGACAGAGAACTAAAATTGTCAATACCTTCTTGTTATGGTTTCTTCTAATCAAATTTAGGTGTTCTACTCAGCTTAGTGTCAACAGAAGCATATCCTATGATCATTGCTGTCATAAAATGAAACCATGTTAAAATGATTACCAGTACAATGTAATATGAAGTTACTACAACTTATCAGTAAACTCTATACAAAATAACTAGTACTTGTCTAAACAATTATCAATAAAGCACTCACCACCTACTAGGCACTAGACTAAGTGCTGTAGAAACAAAAAAAAATTATTATTGGCTTCAAAAATTCTCTTTCTGATGGGAAAGAGAACTTATAAATGATTAGGTATAACATATTTAAGTAGGCACATAATGTATGAGATACATCGATTTCTTGTAAGCTTATGTCAGTCTCCTACATTCAAAATCTTCAGGATCCTGAGTTTAAAGAGGGAAGAAATCTTAAAGTTGATGTAATTCAAATATAGAATTTCTATAAAATTCTATTATTTTATAGAACATAGAATATCACATCAGAAAGTAACCTTATGGCAAAGAAAACAAAATTAACAAAAGTTTGAGGATTTGAAAGGATCTTAGAGACTATATTGTTCAATCCTATCATTTTTCAAAGGCAGAAAAAAAGTTCATAATTATAGATTGACTTACCTAAGATCATAAAGAAGTTAATAGCAAAGTGGTTACTAAAACCCAGGATTCTAGACTTCTAATCCAGGATGACTTTTAGTCATTTCCTCATGCACCTTCCCTTCTCATTGACAATGCCAATTCTGTTCAGCTCCTACTGCCGGTTTTCTTATTGGGAAAGTGTAGGAAGAGAAGGAAAGGCTAGTGACTCTGAAGAATAAAGGTGCTTTGGAATAGTGTGACTAGGTCGTGAGTAGTAATTTGGCTAATCTGCATTGTTTAATTTAAAGATTTTTCCCCCTTTTTAAAGTATCTCTCATGATCCTTCTTACTACCTCTGAAGGTCATGGGTAGAGAGGCTAGGAAACAAGACTGTTCTTATAGCTACTTTGTACAAAAACCATAAATCCCCTTCCCCCAAAATAAACTTCATTAAAATAAATATTTAAGGGGGGAATTTCATTGATACTTTCAAGTTCTGTGAGGAAAAAATGGTCTTCTTTTTTCCTAAATCTGACCCATTTTCTTCAGTCAGGTTTATATGTCTTCCTATCCTGCTCCTTATTCTTTTAAATAAACATTTAGCTTGAAAAAAATCCCTGCAGCTGATTACTGCAATTGTGTTTCCTTATGGTCCTTATATATCTTCCAAATCTACCCAGCCTTATGGAAAGTACATGAAGAAAGTATGAGTTTGAATGGAACTATTAAAAAAAGTTTAGCATTTTTTTTTCTGAGCCATTTTTAGTTTCCAAATAATGGACCACTTCTAGCCCAATGAGAACCTCTATGGTGTATCCCTTTCCCTGAAGAATGACCCATCACTGAAGCAGATATTTCCCTGAGTATAAGAATTGATTTAGATCTGGGTATCACGTCCTATTTTATGTCCCACAGCTATCATCATGGTGGCACATATTGAGGCAGAGAGTTTAAGCTAATCCCAGTGCTTCATATCAGTGTTGATCATGGTGACAAGTATGGAAATCAGCAGGTTTGGGTCTTGCCCAAAAGTCAGTAATTTACAAACTCATATTAGAATCAGAACTTTCTCCTTCCATTGAACAAGGCAGTATGGTAAAATAGAAGAAGTTCTGACTCTATTGAGAGTCAGAGACGCTGAATGCAAATACTAGCTCAGCTATTTATGACCTGTGTGAACCCCAGGCAAATAATTTTGGCTCTAAGTCTCCCAAGGGACTATGTCTGGCGGCAAGAATTACTATGGACATTTCATATTTTCCACCAGCTGCTTTCCCATCTTTATAATCATCTTCTAGAAGGCCTTAGTATGAAAATCAAGACAAGTCTGTCTCACAAATCTCTGGTGATTTTCTGTTTTGTTGTTGTTGCTTTTCTTTCCTGTAAGCTTGGAAACTGAAGTCTGTTTCATGCAAAAGCATTTGGTTTTGAAAGACTGAGTACACATGTTTATAGTTTGCTCATTAGGACAACACAACTTACCAACATTTCCTT
This sequence comes from Myrmecobius fasciatus, assembly GCA_023553655.1. Taxonomy (NCBI): domain Eukaryota; kingdom Metazoa; phylum Chordata; class Mammalia; order Dasyuromorphia; family Myrmecobiidae; genus Myrmecobius; species Myrmecobius fasciatus. Next base: position 15,643 of record JAJPUD010010429.1, read on the forward strand.
CACAAGTGGCCTTTAATGAAAGCCCTGCAGGAGGCATCCGGATAACTTTCTTCTTGCTCCGGCATTGCCTAAAACTGAATTTTGAGAACCTGGGAGCATTTCTGCCAAACCCAGGGAGAACTGTGGTGCTGACTCAGCTTGACCTAAGTTACCCTTCTCATTTATGGTGGAGAGACTGGTGATTCCATCAAATAAGCTAAGCTGGGAATATTTTCTCTCCACACATATAAGAATCAGAGAACTAATTATCTTTCTTTTTCTTCAAGGCCTTTTACCCCAATATCTCATGAGATTTAAAACTAAAAGGATATAGACTTTAAGAGGTTAGACCTTATGGATTACTATGCCAATCTTTTACATAAAAGCAGAAGATGGGTCTGGGAGTTTAAGTGAGGATAACCTAGTGTGTAAATAGTTGAATGTGAATTTATTCCCATTGTACCATATTGTCTTTTCCTTTGGCCTATTATGATTTATCTTCTAACATATTTAACTTTCTTTTTTTTTTTTTTGCTTTTTGCTGAGGCAATTGGGGTTAAGTGACTTGCCCAGGGTCACACAGCTAGGAAATGCTAAGTGTCTGAGACCATATTTGAACTCAGGTCTTCCTGACTTCAGGGCTGGTGCTCTATCCACTGCGCTACCTAGCTGCCCCTTCTAACATATTTAAAAAAATAAATGACACATCATATATCATATACCTCTCATAGATTGTGACAACTTTGAGAAAAGGAACTTATTTTCTGTCTTTGTACTCAATCAGGACTTTTCACATATTAGGTAATTGATAATTTTTTTATTCAATTAAATATTCATTATGAGGGGCAATGCATTTAAGAGGTGATAACTGACCAATGCATTTTTCTCCCAAATAGATAAGCTTTTTGCAATAAAATTTATCAGTGAAAAAGATCAAAGCAGTCGTATATTTCATCATCATTTTATAGATGATGCCCAGAGAAGTTCTAGTTTAATTGTAAAGAGTAAATTGCAAGACTCATACCTTATAAAAAGGCAAAACACAATCAAATACCAGTTGGATACTAAAGACAGCACTTAATTGTGTTAATTTTGGGACTTTTAGAGCCCCAAAGGACCTTTAAATATAAAACTGAATGTCAAATCTGGAAGAGGTATTAGAAGAAAAAAATAATGAGAAGCATAATGGCATGGTGCCAAGGCTGCTAGACTTGGAGTCAGGAGAGACCTGGGTCTGAATACTGCCTGTGATACTTCTGCCAGATTTGATTATGCCAGTAAAGTGTTGAATATATCTTCATAAAGTGAGGAAATTGATTGTTGATAGCTATTTTATGCATTCTTTTAATATTATTTTATTTTTTCAAATACATGCAAAGACAGTTTACAATATTCACTTTTGCAATACCTTGAGTTCCAAATTTTTCTCCTAATCCTCTTCCCTTTTCCCACTCCAAGACAACAAGCAAGCTAATATGGGCTAAATGTGCAATTCTTCTAAACATATTTCCCAAATCTTCATGCTACTCAAGAAAAATCAGATCAAAGGGGGGAAGGAGAAAAGGGGAAAAAACAAGCAAACAACAATTATCAAAAAATGTGAAATTCAGTCTTAATAGTGTTCTCTCTGGATGCAGATGGCTCTTGTGATGATCAAAAGTCTATAGCAAGTGTTTTGAATTGCCTCTTTGTTGAAAAGAGCCAAGTCCATTACAGCTGATCATCACATAATGTTGTTTTTACTGAATACAGTGTTTTCTTGGTTTTGCTTTCTTCACTTAGAATCAGTTTATGTAAGTATTTTCAGGCTTTTCTGAAATCAGTCTACTCATCATTTTTAATAGAAAATTAATATTCCATTACTTTCATAGACCACAACTTATTCAGTCATTGCCCAAATGATGGACATCCATTCAATTTTCAGTTCTTTGCCACTATAAAAATGCTGCTAAAACATTTTTTTTTCACATATAGGTCCTTTTCTCTCTTTTATGATCTCTCAGGGATAGAGAAAAGTTGTTTATTTAATACACAGAAACAAATAATTTTCTGTTGTAGGGTGTGTGACTGTCGTTTTTCACTAGAATCACTCAAAAGAAAGTGTGATTATGCATTCTCTGCCTTTTGTCCTGTTGAAGGATTTATTATCTCTTATTTTTTGATTAACAGATGATAAACATCTAATCTTCCCTTGACCTAAATTGAATCTATCTTGTGATAACTGCCTGCAAGTAGCCGATAGCTACTTTACTTTGGAGAATGTCATGAGATAGGGGAGGGAGGGAAATTAAGAAAGAGAGACACAGAAACAAAAAGACAGAGAGACAGAGACAGAGAAAGAAATACAGAGAGAGACAGAGACAGAGAGAGAGTGAGAGAGAGAGAGAGAGAGAGAGAGAGAGAGAGAGAGAGAGAGAGAG